>JALBCR010000193.1:0-310000 GCA_030710515.1 Abscondita cerata
AAAAATAAAAAAGATGTTTCCATTTAAAATGTCAAATTTGACAAATGGTCCATGAAACTGCGACACCCTGTATAATTGAAAATATTTTTAAATTGTAGCCACTGGGGAACCTAAAAGAATGGTCAAAGCTGAATTTGAATAAATCTACTTTTTAAAGGCAATATCAAAAGTCCGCGTACTACACGGAAAAACGTCAAAAACGATCACACATGTCTCGATAATATAATGATGCTGATCATCAAATTTAATATGTAGAACTTCGGTTTGATGTCAAAAGTAAAAGGGGCATTTAATTTTAAAAGAACAAAGATGGTTTCAATTTTGGGTAGATCCGAAAGTGCTGCCATTTTGAAAATATTTTAGTTAGACTATAGTAGTCGATTATGGCCATATAGGTACCAAATTTCATATTGATGGAAGTTCAGGAAGTCGACTAACTTTCTAGCCCACGGGCTACGTGAATCACCCTGCATAGCAAAATATTAAATAGACATTGGATTTTTAGAACAGGAAAGATTACCTTTAACTAAATATGGAATTGGCTGAGATAGAAGAGCGAAAAGAAGCTCTAAGAAGGAATATCGTCGATTGTGATAATAAACTGTGAATAACTGTTATGGTTGATGGAGGAGCAAGCAAAGTTACGTCCATAATTTTGACGCAAAATCTGGAGTTGTACGTGTAATGGTTAACTTAAAGTACAATTTTGTTGCTAATTCAAAGGTAGTAATGTAATGATTGGTTATTCACAACAAAAATTTTATTATCTTGGTATCAGAATCAACTACCGCAGTATCTGTTCTCGAATTCCGCAAAGGGTATCGATTCTATTGGTCATGTTTGGTACAAGAACTGAAGTGCAAGTTCCACATTTATGGAATTGATATTTCGGTCGAAGGATTGATATTCACCATTTGAGTGAACAGATCGCATAAAGTACGTTACAAATTAAATTGTAGTAGCCTACTAGAAAACAAATTTTAGTACTCAGCGAGGTAATTTCGGCGACGTACGTTTACTACGTATGCCAGTGTTAACAATAAGTAGTATTGTTCATGTTATTCAGTTTCATCCAACTAAATAACTAATTTTAATTTATTGTTGTTCTGATAAAGGTAATAACAACGCGTAATCAAGATTAATCTTGTTTCATGTTTTGTGACAAGCCCTTGGTAATTTTTACTTTCAAACCGTGTTTATTTCGTCCTGTATTCTGGAACAAGTGGCTTCCTTTATTTAAATGTACGTCCAAGTTACCAACATTGGTTTCCACTAGTGCAGCACCTCATTTAAGCGGAAATTTTTTGCATGTGTGTGCCGCCTTTTTGCAATCAGGATCAATTGACACAAGTGGCATCTGTTGATAGTGAATTAAAGTAAAATGCAATCGCTACGTTATTTCCTATGTTAACCTCACCCCACCTGATAGGACATACCAACAAATACGTTAACAGGCGGTGAAATAAAATTTTAATTTAATTTCCAATAACTGTCATATTTTTGCAATTAAAGTTTACAATTAAAATAAAGCAACTTTCAATAAAAAAGCACCGAAAAAGTAAAAAAGTTTTAGATATTATGAAGTTAAAATTTCTTCAAAATCGTATATAAGTAGTCTTTGAAATATTCAGTTAGCTAGTGTTTTCCAAAAATACACTATCAAGTTCAAGCGATTGCAAATGTTTTATGACCATCTATTTTCTCTTTTTGTTAAAAATTTAAAATGCGGTAGTCAAATGGCCAGTCTCTATAATACTTTCCATCCGGAACCACTTTAAGCTGAGTATTGGTTCAGTTTTAAAGTACCAGAAAATGGACTTTATTCTATGACTGCAAACAATGGTTTATAAAACAATATGCGGTTATATTGGCTGAGATAATGTTTTCTGTTTCAAATTCTAAACGAATATAGATTTATTATTAAAAATATTTTACTCTAATAATTAAAAAAGTAAACAATAAATTATAAAATATGAATTTCATCCAAAGCGCTTAATTTTGTGGCCAGTTTAATGATACTAATAGCATTACCACGTTGATAGCCAAAGAAATTCATTGGTACAGAAACTAGTTTGCTCTAATGGCTCCGCTCTCAGCGATGAGCTTAGAACCTACTGTGTTAATGAACGTTTTTACTTTCTTTACACCAAGGGTCTCAAAAGCCAGCGCCTTGAAAATAAATTGTACTTGTACTAAATTTTTATACTTCGCTTTTTTGCTTCCACGAGCTATTTCTGCGGCTGATCCAGAAGAGGTGGTACTATAGGATAAGTAAGTATCGGCTAAGGTATCGACGCAAGTTACTTCCCAAATTAGTCAAAGGCCTTTTGACCATGGTATTAAAGTAGTCCCATTAGGTCTTTTGTCGTCGTCTTGTAAAAGCCCATTTGGTTCCAAAATACTAGGGACACGTGCCGATGCTAAAGCTCGTTGAATAATCGTGTTCTATTCGGCATCGAGAAATCTTCTTCTACTTTAGCTACAGCTTAGACCATTTTCGTTGACAGCGGAACAGTGGCTGCAAGCAACATTCTTGAATAATTGACTACCAAGTCTTAAATTGACGGATATTTAAAAATACTGCATTACGATACAAGTACCGATATTTTTAGATCAATTTTCATGAGAATTTTATCTTTGCTTTCAGGAAGATTAATAAATGAAGGAATTGTATAGATAGCAGCTTTGCAACCTCTTTTTGTTGCAAATCTTAATTGATGGGGGGCTAAATGCGAGAAAATCTGGTTATTACACTTATAACTATGCGTGCAACAAGTGGTCTTAAAGCACAACCAATTGCAATAGGTCTAACTCCACCATATTTTTTTGATAAAATTCAAAGAAATGACCCGTAAAAGATAAGCTGGATATCTTTGTTAATTTTACCGGCAAGAATGAAATTACAGAGTTCTGTTATAACACGTCTACTAGTTTCTCCGGCAGGAAAAGAAATTATGTTTTTAAAAAACCGTCGATACTAGGGGCTGAACTATGTGAGAATGAGTTAATTATTTTTAACACTTCTGATTCATCTACAACGAGATATAGGTGATCATTTTTAGGGAGATCGGGAAATGATAGAGGACGGAATGGACTTGGATATTTAGATTCCAAAACTTCAAAGACGTTGTCAAAACTTTATTATAAAAATCACTAACTTTTGCTTCCAATCTGTTTTAAAGGTTCTAGAAATACTTTCTTTTTATTTTGTTGGTAGAGATGAACATAAAGTGAAATTTGAAATATTGTCTTTTATTTTGGACGTTAAATTTTTGATTTTAGATGATGGGTTATCAATATTAAATGATATGTACGAGAAGAGGAGCAAATCTTCCCATGCGCGATTGGAATTGGAATTGATGATGTCAATTTATCTACAGATTAGAATATTTTTAATTTTAAAAGTAGAATCGTTGTCTTCTCTTTCCAAATTGGGAGATGAATATCTCTATTTGGGTCGAAAGTATCTACCAGTTTTCGATTGAAAGTCTTTAAACCCGAGAGGTGTTGATTGAAAATCGAAACTAACGTTTCATTTGTAAAAACTTTGTGGCATACATTACGTCGAAGAAGGAGATAAAGATGAACAACTTTGAGATGCTGAAAGTGACATTGAACTTAGATTGATTTTCACTTTACAAAGTTCCAATATAACTGTATGAATAAAGTGTTAAGCTTTGAATACAAAGAACGTAGTGTTTTTTGAGAAGCAAACATTCAGACCACAAATTCTTATTTTTAAATAAACCTACAATTGATACTTCAGTATTAACATTTTTTTGGAGAAAACATGTCATCTGAATCTTAAAATTGATTACCCTCATAGAGTTTTAACGGAATATCCAAAAAACTTTAAAATAACCTCTAACTTATAAGAGTATTGGCAAACATGATGCTATTCAATATAAGTCAATAAATACTACAATCGAGTAAGAAGGATATTGGGTATACAAGTTATAAAAAGAAAGTAAAACATTGATGTCTCAACTGCACTAGGCTCGATACCCAAACAATCCATAAAAACAGATTAATTTTTTTATGGTGGATTCAAAAAATTAAATATTAAAAGATATTTACTTGAACATCTTTTCCTCTATTTCATTTATTCCGAAAATAATTATTACTTAAATTTTAGAAATATAAAGACATGTATTGCTTAGAGATTTAATCAAACATTAAAAAACGATTATAGAAACAGTTCAGTGTGATTCTTCTAGGTATTGTTAATTCATTGGACAACTTTCTAAAATCAAATTAGTTGGTGGAAAAGCTTTAAAATTTTTATAAACACACCCCAGCTAGAAAAGTCCTCAAAAACATAATTCGTAACAAATCACTGGACAAAAAGATTAAGATGACCAATGATCCCTTTGCTTACTAAACTTTTGTTAACTAAATGGTGTTGATATTTGTGATGGAAATCAACGGCTGTGGACAAGGGTTATCCAATTATTGCCACAAGCGACACTGTTGACACATATTTTAGTAGTCGGAGTAAAAATTCTTATGTGTCACAATAGGAGCACTGTTAAATTAGATCTTCTAAAGTATTTACGGATGAGAGCGTTCTAAGAATGAATTTTAATTTCTGAGTACCCACCACTTCAACAGTATCAAAGATACAATGCAATTGGAAGCACTCTCATTCAAACCACTAGACGAAGTTATATATCTGTAGACGAAAGTGGGTTGACTATTGTAGCCTTAAAGTGCTAGGTTTAACTATGGTCGTCGGTATCAAATTTTTGCAAAATTCCACCTTTATCAAATCTGCTGTAATTGTCATTTCGGTTTTTTATATGATTTTCGAAATCTACACTTTAACGGACAAAGATAAAGTAAATGGTTATCAAACAATTGTCATGGCTTGAAGTGAACTCTCAATATTTCGTAATGGACTCATATTATCAGTCAAAAATGATATGAAAAGAAAAAAAATTGCACAAATATTTATATTGCGTCAATTATACGCAATCTTTATGATTTGCGTATCAATCATTAAAGATTAAATTTTGCC
Organism: Abscondita cerata; assembly: GCA_030710515.1. Classification (NCBI taxonomy): domain Eukaryota; kingdom Metazoa; phylum Arthropoda; class Insecta; order Coleoptera; family Lampyridae; genus Abscondita; species Abscondita cerata. Next base: position 5,018 of record JALBCR010000193.1, read on the forward strand.
AGTCACTATTGTTTTGAACGTCCAGAACTCTATAACAAACATGCCTTTAGTCTAGTTTTAGAATTAGCCAATTAATTAGCGTAACAATCTCATAGTGGTAATTGTGATTATCGTTTTTGATAGAAACGGAGGAATGAGTATTTTACTCATAATGCTATTCAAATTCAACGTACCGTTGTCGACAGTTTTCTATTTATATTATGTTACTAAATATTAAGTTTAATAAAAATCTAACGTATTATAAGTTAGCCGAATAAAATGGGCGGAATTGATTCTAAACAGTATTTTCATTATCCATTTATTATACCTAAAAAGTTTTTTACATTGATCCTTAAAATTACAATCGAAACACACTCAAAGATATTGGAAACTAATGCAGAAAGCCATAAATATTTTTTAGCTAAAGTATGGACCATTGTGAAACGATATCAAACCCAAAATTGTTAATATTCATATTTTGAGGCAAACTAAAGTTAGTAGATTACTTTTTTAAATCTAAATAAAAATAATTAAACCATTCGAATGTTTTAAAATCGACTTAAATTGCAAACATTCTGTATAATTTAGACACTATACTGTTTTATATTTAAAAGTTTTAGCATCCGCGGACTTATTACCCGAAGAACCAAAGAAGAGATTCGAAGGAATTTTTGAAATGAAGGGCTAATATCCAAGTTCATTAATTTTTGGAAACTGTGTTGCTTGCATATTTTGCAAAATTGTCGGAAACTTTGAATGCATCGATTCTGTGGTCTATATATTCGATGTTAAGAACAGTATCAATAAAAATATAATGTTGATATCAATAAAGTTTTCAAGTTACGTTCTTTCCTGAAACGAAAATTTAGTGGTTCTAGAAGTAAAAAGTTAGAACTTTTTCTGCCCAAGAAATTAATACGCTTATAACAAATTCAAAATATTTACTTAAAGGTAAGCTAATTAATTTAATTGTTTCTACAAATTAATATTTGGTGCTTTTAAATCAAATTTAACAGAATTTATAGTTTTATATTATTCAATTCAACAAAGAATATTTGATTTTATTTTTGTTTGTTATGGGGACATAGAAAAATTATAGTGTTGAACTCGTCGAAAGCATTGTTTTAAGCGAGAGAACAATTTACCAAACGAGGCGAAACGTTACTCATTGAACAATGTACTATTTTTCCAAAAACATGCATAATCAATCTAATAGATAGGTCAGATTTGTGGAAATTCCATAAAAGAATTCATTTACTCAACTCGCCCAGTCTGCGGCCTCGTGTTGCATTTTTGTTGATTTGGTTTTGAGTTAATTTCGATACTCGCAAACGTAAATGAATCTTTGAAATATTTTATCTTGACAATATGGGTATACATTGTTATTAGATAAATTTGATTTGATTGAAAACTGATTAGCGTATTTATGTGATTAAAAATTATCTTTTGTTTTTATGAAATATTAAGTGATTGAATACATATCAGATAATTGTTTTAATTTAGGTACTTACATCATGCATAATAGAAATCTCTTGTGTTTCGTAAACAAACTCTTTACATGTCTCTATTACATCTTTATTAAAGTTGGTACATTCGTTGACTTCGGAATCGTTGCTATTGAAAAACTCATACTTAGAACACATAGAAGGTTTACCATTTTCAGTCGGTATAGCATTTATCCACCACAAAGGTTCGTATTCTGCTGGGTCTGTATCGCATTCCGGTATCGCACATCTTCATATAAACATCAAATATATAAGATTAATAGTAAATTGATGTCATTGCTTACCTGTAATTGACATGTTTAGTTTCAAATACGTATATAACAGAAGTAAAATAAGCAACAGTAGCTGCGTAAAATATAAGCAAGCATGTTCGACGTTGAAATTTTCCAAATTCTCCTACTTCCAACAAAATTGAGTCTAAAACATTATCCTCTACTGTCATATCGACATTAAAAACCTAAAAAGTGTAATAATATTATTACATTTACAAGTAGGTACATTCAGATTGATAATGTATATGATTCTACTTATCTTTTGATATTCTGTTTTAACGATTAATGAAAATAATTACGTTAAAAGAGAAATCATGGATTCTGCTGAATCAAGATAAGTACACAACAATAATGTGAAAACCTAATTTTTTAATACGTCGTCCATTTACTATTTAAAAAAAAATCATTTGTATAAAATATTTGGCAAAATTTAATGATTTAGTGTTAAAAGTTAGATTTTATTTTGTAAGTGGCAACGTTTGTGGAAGAAAGCAGGGCGAAGTTAAATGAAGCCACCCCATCGAACAAAATTTATTTTTTTTCTACAACCGCATGACTGTAAAATTAATACATCAAAAGTCATTTGGGTCAATTCATTTTTATTGCACCAACTTAACTGAACTAAAATCAAACTATTCATTTAGAGCACGTGAATTCCACACCTTTTCAACGGTTGTAGAAAAAAGAAATATAATTTGGTTTATAGTATAAGAGGGCAGGTATTAGTAAAACTAGTTAATTTAGAATGGAATGATTATTACCTAATTTAGTTGTATTATTTATTTGACATTATAATGTAGATCGGTATTCACATTATGTCAGAATGAAACTGATTTATTAAAAACATTTTTGTTGCTTCTTTGAACCATGAACTGAGATATAACTTCGCAGATATATCTACTTCGTTGACGTTATAATATTTTAACAAATACTATTTATAGAATAAGCAATTCTAAGGAATTCTATGTATCAGTAAGTTTCGTTAGGTAGGATTTGTCTGAATAATTAATGGAATATATATTGACTCGTAATACAGATTAACAAAAAACGGTACCTATTTGCAATTTATCTTCCATGTTGATATTGATTAATTATTTTGCAACATGTTTAATAGAATAATTACTGAATATTGTGCAATTTTAAAAGTTCTTTCAAAATATGATCCCATTCTTTTTCGTTTCCAAGTTCAATTTTATTTTTTGTTAGTGTAAAAAAATTAATAAACTATTTCACTTGTATTACATGAAAATGCTAATTAATTTTTGTAAGTGTAATAAACACTGATTAAATTATTAATAATTTTATCAAATGGAACAATTGACTTTTTTGCTGGGAGAATTTACATTTAAATTTTAATTACGCATCTTTATCTTTAAATATAAACAATAAACAATATTGTTAAATATGTATTTAATAAAACGAAAGCAATTATCTACAACCTTGAATAAACCTTGATTTCTGATAATGTTAGAATGTTATTAATGCGCATATACTCTTTTTATTTCTATTTCAGTGTTTAGATTTTCCAAATAATACTGTAATCTACAAATATAGGAGATAATGGACATGTAAATTACTTTTTACTCTCAGTAATTAATTACTGTTATTTCGGAATGAATATATATGAACAATAGATAGGGTACATCAATTTTGAAATAATTTGTTAACCTAATTAGCATGTAAAGTTCATGTACACTAATTACTATTGGTTAATAATATACAAAAAACATTAAACCTAAAACGGTTTATATTATAAGTGAACATATCAATTAATACAATCTCATTAATTACCAAAGTATTTCTGTATGTATTAATAAATTTTGTTTAAAGTTAAATTATCATTTAAAATGTGCAATAATATTCAGGGTATTCCATTTAATTTAATATTTCGGAAATTATATATAATATACAACGTAAAAAAAATTACCAGAAACGAAAATAAATAATTAATTTAAATCGGTTAAAAAGACACATTTTTTCCATTAATGTTCCCCACGCGAATAACCTCTCATTACTAATTCACGGAAAATTCTTGAGCCAATTAGTACTATGTAAATATACATCAGAAAGAAGTGTTTGCGTAAAAATAAGAATAAAAAACAAACATTAAAATATAGTAGGAATCTGTGAGCCAGAGAATATCAGGGATGTTAGCATCAGAGAAAACTTCTACAAAAACCTACAGAACACAATAAACAGATCCCAACAATTATTTGTCATTATTTTGAGCGACTTTAATGCACTTATTGAAAATGTCATCAGAAGAAGAACCAGTACAGAGAGAGGCAAAGCCAGACAAGCCAGAAATGACAACGGACGAACAATTAACGATAAACATGGCAGAAGTAGAAGAAGAAGTATAAATTGAAATTGTTAAATCCTAATTTGAGACAAAATATATAAAATTGAATTTGTTTAGTCATGGTGGAATGGAGAATGTCAGATCGCAAAGAATAAAATGAGAAGGGGAGGGGATGACAATGGAGGAAAGGCAAAATTGAGATAGAATACAGGAAGTTAAAGGTGAACTTCAAGACAGTTCGTGAAAAAGAAAGGTGGAATACAGGATGAAATTAGAAAAGATATAGAGGAAATCATAAACGAAAGACAAGCATGAGAGTTTATAAGAAGAATACGAAAAGAGGGTCAGACATAAGAATAGAACCAAAAAAATGAGAATAACATTGCAAGGAACTACTGGGCGGATTAGGTGATATAAAGGGAAAGACCGAGAGAAGGAGATATAGGAAGGGGGGAAATGGTGGAAGAGGTCAAAAAATTAAGAAATTAAGAGAAGAGGCACGAACACTGGGAGAGCATTGAAACTATACGGGGGAGAAAATGAAAGAGAGGTTGAGAGGGATAATGAAAAGGAGATGGAAAGGGGAAGGATTTCCAAAGCAGTGGAGAGAGGCGATGGTGTGGCCGGTATATAAGGGTAGGAACAAGACAGAGGCAAAAAGTTATAGAGCAATCAGCCTGTTGAACGTAGGATATAAGGTGTATGGGAAAATTTTAAGAAAGAGATTGGTAGAGAGAAAAGGGTTACCGGAATAGCAAGCGGGTTTTAGAAAGGAGAGGTACGGACGACAACATTTAAATACTCAAGCACATGGTAAATAAGCAGATTGAGAGAAAAGGAGTAAAACGTGTGCAAACTTTATAGATGTAAAAAGCGGCGTTTGGCAGGGTAAAAAGGATCTCTGTGGGGGTAGTTGAGAAGGAAAGGGATAAGTGAATGTTTAGTAGGGACGATCGAAGAATGTTATATTGAAACCAGGTGCAAGACGAGAGTAAAAGATGAAATGGGGAACGGATTCAAAACACTAAGAGGGTTGAAACAGCAAACAGGGATGCCTAATGAGTCAGTGTTTATTTCCTGCATGTATAGGGGACATGGAAGAGAAGCTGGAGGAGCAACAAGTAGGAAGGATTGTGGTAAGGATGATAATAGTTAGAGGCTAGCGTATGCGGATGACATTGTGGCAGTGGGGAAAGAGCGAGGTAGAAAGAAAGAGACTATAAAAGTAATGAAAAAGTACTTAGAGAAGAAAGGATTGGAGAGGAAAGTGGGGAAAACAATGATCATAGAATTTAAGAAAAAAAAGAACAGAAAGATAAATAATATGGTGGTGGGGAAAGACGAAATAGAAAAAGTGGATAAATACAGATACCTGTGATACGTTGTAAGTTTCGGTAATAAGGATAAAGAGCATATAAAGGAATTGGAACAGAAAGAAAATAAGAGAAACACCAGGATACATAGTCTCGGATAATCTGAAGCATTCTGTTTAACATGGAGTATTTGAAAAGTCCGATTTATATGTCCCCAAAGTGTTTTTAGGATATTTTCACTATCAGAACACTTAACAATGAGTACTAGAAAACGTTTTGCTTTGCGTAATAATTTCTAAAATTTAACCAAACATATTAAAAATATTTGAAAAAATATTTCATAGTATTTCAAAAAGTACGAGGGTTCAAATCCCAGTCCGATTTCTTTTTTTAGTTGTATTATTATTTTAAAAACGCAGCGTTTAATTTCAATCGTTAGAGGCATAAGTTTTAATTTTTTACTTCAACCGGCAATGGATTTATTAAAATATTCACATTATGAAACATTTAGTTTAATTGATTAATAATAGGGAGTGTTTGGATATCGTAAAATCTTCTGCGCATGCGCATACGTTTTACGCATGTTTAGGAACTCACGCAATTTTAGAGTTTGATTTTACGATATCCAAAAATCTTTAATTGAATATTATTCTAATAAATCCATTGCAGTTCAAGTAAAAAAAGTAAAACTTTAATTATGTCTCTTAACCGATGGAAATTTCCACTGTTCTATAAAATAATAATACAACTAAAAAAGAATAAATGCTGGGATTTGAAGTCTCGCACATTTTGAAATATTATTAAATATTATTAATATGTTTGGTTAAATTTTAGAAATTAATAGGCAAAACGTTTTCTAGTGCACGTTGTTAAATGTTCTGATAGTTAAAATATCCTAAAAACACTTTGGGGACATATAAATCAGACTTTTAAATTCCCCATGTTAAACATAATGCTTCAGATTACCCGGGACACACGGTATATATAATTTCCTTGAAATCTCTGTATGTTTGTTTATCATCTCCCCAGGGTGTTAAAAAAAATAAAACTGAATACACCATTCGATAGAGGATTTTAAGGAGGTCTGGATGCAAGGGTTTTTGAAACTCTAACTTAACCCCCTAGGGCGCTGGCCACACCCACTCTCCCCAAACTTTAAAATTAATTTTTATGTTTATTACCAAATATGTTTGTCTTGACAAGACAAACATCTTTTGCATAAATCATTTTCATCTATGACTTTAAGGTCAAAAGGTATAGATCAAAATTCATGCGTCCGTAGGACGTGCTTATAGACTAGTTATTTATATAAACATAACGTTGCATATGAAAAACCAATCTATGTTTATATAATGGTATAATTTATAATTACTTTAGATTCTTCTTAACAGTTTTCACATCAATTACAATATGCAACATTAGAACATTAAAAATAAGAACGAACATTTACCTGTTCTTTAACATTTAATTTAGAAATAACGTTTGTAGGATCAACCGCACAGGCCGTAATTGTCTGAGAGCGTGAGATGATTCGTCTTTGATCCTTCTTGATTGGTGTTAGCATATACTTGGTAACCTAAGCACTTTTTGCATGACGTCTCAAATACTTCTTGAGAAACAATCCTTTGCAGTAGGAGCACGGATAGTACTGAATGGATTCGACTGCTTGATTTGGGATAATATTTTGCTCTCTGTTCGGTCTTATTGTACCCTTGATATACAGATCAAAATTTGTTCGTTTTAAAAATTAGTGCGTGTTTCCTCTTTTACTATTTTTGAATATTAAATTATGTTTTTGAGTTCTGTTTTAGGTGAATGTTTTCTTTGCCGATTGAAGTTTTTGGTATCTATGTCATCATCACAAAACTTGCAACGATTTTTTTCTTTTTTACTCTCGCTCTATAAATATAAATAACGGATTATACATGAACAAAAGTCAAAAAGATGTTCACATATTACTGTACAAGGTATTCTCTGTAATTTCTACAGTTGTTTTATTCATACATAATTTTTGAAAAAAAGCAAATGTAACTTGTTTAATTACTACCTGTGCTTTGCAGTTTAGTCTTATTTCTATAAAACTTAAAAGTTGTTTCAAAAGAGATGGAAAGAGAGAAAGATCTTTTCATTCAATTAACGTAGAACCTCACGTTTTTACAACATCAACTGAGAAAATTACAAATAATATCTTGTCTTTATTAAGAATAGTAAAAGCATATTATGAAACTGTCAAGAAATTCTAATTCTCATTCAAAACTAATGTTTATTAGCTAAGCTAAACGGGTATTGGTTTATTTTGTCTTATACTACTTTGCATTTCTTGATTTTCTCAGACGTAGGGCAAAAAGTTGGCCGGCTAAGTGGTTTAGAAGTAATGTAGATTTCAGTTGCATTATTTTCTGTATCACTTTCAGAATAATTGTTGGTAGTGTCACTTGAATATTCAAAAATATTGAAATCTTTATCTCTAGAAACATCATTATCTTCAATACTATTTAAATTCGATTTGTAATCATCTGCTTCCATATTATTTGTTATATTACAAATAATATTTTTGGACTCGATGTTCTCAGTTTTGTTTTCGGAAGGAAAACGTACAATATTTTCGAAAATTGTATTTTCATCTCTGAAAACAATTTTTTCCTGAATAAAAAATTCTGACTCTTTATCATCAGGCAGAGAAACTGAATCGGATATAACAGATCAGGGACACTTATGACTTTGTTCGATATTGTTTATTTTTATTACGGGATCAATCCGCACGTTTTGCAAAATCTAAAAAATACTAACGTAAAAACAGTAAATTTGTAATTTTTAAGTGGTACCGTCATTTTCTTTTGAAAAGAACATTGTAAATTATCTCCATTACTATCACAATAATCTGTGTTGGTTTCAGATACAGTTTCGTAAGGCTTTAGCGCATTCGTTTCTTCTACATGACTTTTACAATTGTTTTTTTGATCGTCAAAAATTTCAAAATTGCTGTGTTCAGAACAGTCATCAAAATTGGTAATATAAATCCAATTCTATATAAACCCATCACAAAAAAAAATAAGTACAATGCAAAATGTACTTACAAGTGTTTTTTGATTGTTTGAAAGTTCTGGTGTTGTCAAATTCTCATTCTTAGTTTTACCAATGTATTTTCTGGATACAGTTAACAATTGTTTATTTTCTAAATCTAAAACATTACTTCTATTACTATGTATACATAGGAAATATACTATTTCGCCATTGATTTACATGGATATTTTTTTAATTTAAACATATGATCATGCATTTTAGTGAGCAGGTCTGATTTATGTTAGAACTTTAATTTTATAGAAGTCACATTACACCCGAGACTATCTCTTATTAAAAAATGTTTAAACCCTTAAGTTAAAACACTTATTAAGAAATATAATTCTTCGAATTAATTAATCAAGTTTAGCATTTAATTTTAGAAATCCGTGGCTTCATGAAAGAAGTAATTGTTTAGATTTAGAAAATATACCTATTTGAGAAATAAAACAATCTAATTAATTTATGTAAACGAATGTTAGGACTTGTTCAAATAACCGAATTTTTCAAAGACTTAACAAAACATTTATTTCAGTGCTGTTCTAAATGCATATAATTTAACATTTTATTAACTATCTTTAGTAGGCATAGAAACTACGAGACGACCTATTTGTATTAATGCCATATTAACAATTAATTAAGTTAAGAGATTCACTTAGTGGAACTCAACACCCATAGAAATAGTAACTCTTGTATGTGTAAGTTTTGAATGTGCACAAAATTAAAACGTATTATTAATTGAATGTGACGTTGTCAGCATTCAAATGCATAAACCGAGAAACAAGTGAATAAGAGATGATTGCTCAAATTAAGGTTAAACAAGAACAATAACAGTTTCTGTAAGAAAACTACAGAAGTACAACTCGAAGGAAGTCACTACGTGCTAGACGTATCTACTACGATGCGACACTAGCGTCAGAAATCTATACGTGAACTAAATCAAAATCTTGGGCACATAAGATGGTACAAATGACTTCCGACAAACTTTTTTAAATTAGGCCTTTACTGACATCTAGTCCATGTTTGCGTTGAAATATATATATATATATATATATATATATATATATATATATATCGTGGTATAGGACAGTTTGAGGTCGCGTGTATATACGTATATACAGTATATACAGTATATACGATATATTTTTGTTTTACGTGAATACTTATATTGCTGTCGATGGGTTGAAAGGATGAACTATGCCAGATGAGCAATTAATACGCAAGTGGTTTTTGAAGCATTTATTTTACCTTATAGACAAAATATTTAAAAATAAAATTAGCAGAAATTTTTAATCTACATATTACAAAAAATTATCAATTATGTAAAGTTCCACAAACAAATTAAAATCAATTTGAATTTACTGTTTAATTGTAATTAAGTATTTTTACGGCATAATTAAAGTAATATCTATACACATGATAAGTAATGTTTGAACATAAATATTTTTAATAAAGACAAATATTAAATCGACTACTACAAAATTAAAAAAAAAAAAAATTACACAAATTTCCGAAACAACAAAGATTACTCTTATTTTTACTTTTCGTTGCTTTTTGTTTTCGTTGTTGATCCAAGCTTTAATAGAAGACTTCTATTTAAATCGGAAAGAGGAAAGTTCTACCTAGCTCTAGCTCACTTTAGCACTTTCGCCAACTTTGCAACAATAAGAACCCTAAAATAACTAGAATATTTGAAAATGTACCTAAAATTATGTAGTGGTAACAACTAACGCTAACCTTACTTTATCTTTTGTGGTTTTTTCGTGCGTGTTGTAGTTTGCTTTTTACTGATATCTTAATTTTTACTTACTTTAATATTATTCATTTTATCTTTTTGCTTTTCTTGTATTTTCTACTTTATCTTTCTTTATCTTTTACTATCTTTATTTCTATTCTTGAAAACAGTCTTTTTAAGACTACACAAAATTGTTAACCGGTTTCCATGAGTAAGTATGTGTTTTTCTTAAAGAATGATTTTAAATATTGTTTGATTTAGTGGATTTGCCAGTACCAGAGTCTCAAATTATCTTGAGACCTGAAGATGTTCCTGGTGCGCTTCTTCAAGAACATATTGAAATTGCCGATCACTCTAAGTTACAGCTACAGAGATGGCTAGAATGTCGTAGTTTAAAGAAAACTGGTACCAAATCTGAATTAGTGCAAAGGTAATGAGAAAAGTTGTTTTTGTAATTATTTCTAACAGATAATTTGTAATTTCTAGAGTGATTGATTGCATACAAGCTGGACGAAAGGACCAGATATTTCTGGGTATTGACAATGGAAAATGGTACGATCTTAAAGGAATACTATCACGAATGCAACATCATCCGTCGTTCCAGCAGCAACAACTATTACTACAAACTGGAAAAAATTCCCATCTTGTAGCATTCCCAAATATTTTAACAAGGGCTACATTTATTCCTATCTCGTTGGAACTCGCTTTGAAACCGAAGATTACGAAGTGCATTACGATGAAGCAGGAATAACTGAGAAACCATTTAGAAGAGAAACACAGTTTGTCGGGAGTGATTATATACATGATGTTTATGACATGTGTGATGATAAACGTTATTATTTAAAAGCCAAGTGTTTTTCATCTTTTCATATTCGTATTTGAATTGGAATAAAAAATTAATTTTGTTAAATTCTTTACTTTTTTAAATTATGTTATAGTGACAATGCTACATATTCGCTTATTGATAAACAAATTACATAATCAATGTATTATTTCTATCAACTAACTAATGGTTTATTAAAATTAACTAGAAAACAAATAATATTAAAAATATTTGAAATTATGGGTAACATTATAATTTGTATAGGTTTTGACAAAATCTGGAATGCTTTTATTCGTCCGATTGCTCGCTCCACATGAATGCGACATTTTGCTATTTTCTTTGTTAAAACTTCTTCTTCAGCTGTTAATTTTGTCCTACCAGCAAGAAATGGTGGAATAATTAATTTATACTTATGCTCATTACAAACATCCTGAATAGTAAATCCCCTATCTACCATTATTACATCTCCTTCCAAAAATTACAAATATCACTCTCTTTAAATAAAGCGTTGTCAGAAATGGCACCTTCATATCCTTCGCTGTTGTATACAACGGCACCCCTTGCAGAAATACCCACCAAAAACTTAATCGTATTAAAATGTTTATAGTTTGAATGGGTATTTCCTTGTCTTTGAAAGTTCCTCGACATCTGCATTCGAACTTCAGTACTATCTAACACCAACGTAATTTTTTCATCGAATGCTCTAAAACTAGCAGGCATATGATTTTTTCAGTAGCACGAGATGCCTTAATAAGGTTATTACGTAGTCCACAACATTGTAAATAAACAAATTGCACCCACGTATAAAATACCACTGAAACGTTAGTTACACTCATGTTATAAAACAGTGAAAGTTCTTTTAATGTATAACCCCTTCGCAACCGAACTAGCATTAAACAGAGTTTATCCCTGTATGAAAGTCGGGTAAACTTATTTTTAGTTGGAGTACCACTTCTTGTTGTGTACTTTAATAAAGGCATTACACTTTCATCTAATAAATTATATAGGGCTTCAAACTGAGTAATTTCTAAACCAGTAAAATATTTCATGTGTTTACTCTGCGATAACGATGAATACAAAAAAAGTTTCCGAACTCCTTTAAATTCACTTTTGAAGTATTAGAAAAATGTAGTGGAACCATTGGAAAAGAAGATCGTCTCGCATAAGAATGTTCCTCTGTATCTTCACTTGTACTTTGCGTGACGTTTTCATCATCTCGAGAACTTGCAATTTCAACATTACTCTGCACTACTAGTGATGAAGGATCCCTCATGATATCAGGCACATAAGGTGTTGGATCACTGCCATTTTCCAAAAATGTTTTTCACAAACATAAGTATTTTTACTTATATTAGATATGTTTAGGTTACTATTCCCACATAGATCAATCCATATTAAACACCTAGCTCTATTCAGTATTGGTTTGGGAAATGGATGGTATCGTAGATTTTAAAATGCTTCGATTTTGATGTGCTTGAACAACCTTTATAGTAACACTTCGGCATTTTGAGTATACTAGAAAAAAAACACTATGAATAAAACACACATTATCCTTTTAATTATCTTACCTTCGACAGGAGTTATATAATTTTAATTAGTCTTAAAAAGACTGTTTTCAAGAATAGAAATAAAGATAGTAAAAGATAAAGAAAGATAAAGTAGAAAATACAAGAAAAGCAAAAGATAAAATGAATAATATAAAAGTAAGTAAAAATTAAGATATCAGTAAAAGCAAACTACAACACGCACGAAAAAACCACAAAAGATAAAGTAAGGTTAGCGTTAGTTGTTATCACTACATAATTTTAGGTACATTTTCAAATATTCTAGTTATTTTAGGGTTCTTATTGTTGCAAAGTTGGCGAAAGTGCTAAAGTGAGCTAGAGCTAGGGTAGAACTTTCCTCTCTTTCCGATTTAAATAGAAGTCTTCTATTACTTCTACCGAACGATCCTTTAATATTAGTTCTTCTTGTTTAACCTGGATGCATTCATTGCGTGATGGTAATGTACGATGTTGCAAGTGATAATGGAAATGTTTCTGCATAATTTGTTTTTCTGGAGACAACCATTTATCTACAATAACATAAAATAAATTTAAAAAATTTTTTTTTTAAATTAGTAGTACGTTTCATTGTTTGTATTGCCACTAGTTTCACTTGGTGATTTCAGTTAATCTAAAGTAATGTTTTCTTTGGGTTACAAAATATTTTTTTATTGTATCTGTTATTAAATGTGTTTTGCTATAATTTTTTATAAGCTTTGATTTCTTCTACTTCTGCTGATTTCACTTCTACTTAATTTAGTGTAATAATACCATGTATGATTGTACATTGTTTCAACGTTTCAACCTATTATTAGACGTCTGTTTTTGCAGACAATGTGTTGGTTGTGCTACTCTAAATGATTAAATAAACAAATAACTAAAAATAGATACAACATAGTAAGAAAAATTCAATTAGGGTTACTTACTTCTTATTATCTTTGTCTTCCTTTCAGAATGACGATCCTTTTCCGTTGATCGCTTCTGACTTGGTTATCCAACCATGATTTCATTTGTGCTGCAGTACGCTTCTGAAGAACAGAATATTTGTTTTAACAAACTCGCATTGCGACAATGATGGTAACGAGTTTGATCTTAAATCTTGTTGAAATTCGTGGTTTACAATTTTTATTTCTTCAGACGTCCACGATCTTCGTTGTACTCGTCCCATTGGTGAAACTAAATAAATAATATTGTATACAATTACAATAAAAATTTATGTAATTCTTACCAGAACGTTTCTTTTTAATTGAGGTTCCAGAAGAAGTATTAGTTTCACTAGTACTCAAACTAATTATTGTATTTTCTGTAGATTCGGCTTCTTGAGGTGGAGCTGAAGAATTTGAATTCAAAGATATGTTGTCGATTGATTGAACACCCTGGGCTTTTTGTAAAATTGATGAAATTCTTGTGATTTCTCGTGTCGCAACAGGTAGTCGATAATGATCCTTGTGAATTTTCTCGGCGTGTCCCATAAAGTTCGTCAAGTCCATAAACTCGCTGTCATTTAAATTATAATTTGCTGAATGAGTTGCCATGTGTTTTCTTAAATGGGTACCTCTTAATCGTTCTGGGCGAGCTGCGCCACATTCTTCTGAATATTTTTGTAAGAGACGACAAGCGCTAAGGTAACATTGCACTCCTTGATTTCCTGGGATACCAAACACGTAAGGATTCTGACTCGTTACTCCAGCATTTTCCCTTTCACTTATTATTAATTGTAACACCTTAAACTCTTCTTTCTCAATTAATACAGAAACATTTCTTCCCAGTTTACCACGCAATTGGCATCTCAAATATTTATCAGCGTTTAATTGTTCTTCTTTATGTAAATTGGGTAGAATTTCAGAGTACATTTCATCGGTAACAGACTGACTAGCTAAAAAATCGGAAATTTTTAGACGTTCAATTTCACCCGCTCGTCTTCTGTTAAAAACTTGAATGGTTGTTAATGTAACACTGGCGCATTCTTTCCAACTTACAAAATCAAATTCGTGTTTAAGTGTTGTATACAAATTATCTCTTTTTTTCCGCAAATATTCCAACAGTGTTCTAATGTCTTCTGTACTCGGCAAAGTAATGGGTTTTTGTCGTTTTAATTCCGCTAAATTTTCTAAAGCTGCAACATTTACGGAAGATCCGTAGTCGTCTTCTACTAATTTTAGAAAATCTTCTACTTCCTTTTGTTTTCCAAAAGTTGGTTTTTATACATTCTGTTATTAGTAATCGACTACAGTTTTTAAAAAAGTTCCCAAGTTTGTTGCATTTGTTGGAGTTTTGTAAGATAACCCATCTCTGTCTAGTCCTGCTACAATGTTCACAGATTTTATGACAGTATCATACATTTTAGGATGCAACGCATCTGACAATGAAGATATTTTAGAACACTCAGATTTTACTATTAACATTAATCGTCCTAATAATCTCAAACGAGATCTAATCATGTTGTGGTGGTGCTCGCTTCTATACTTTTGACACAATTTATTTCCATAAAGGATTAATAGTTCATCAAATACGATTGATTGCGTAACATCGTCATGTCTTAGCACGGGCAGTATTTTTTCTCATTACGTCTGAAGCTTTAGGATGAACTTTCCCTAAAAGTCTTCGAGCTGCTACCATGCAGTTTCCTGGCTTTTCAGACTCATCGGAATTATTTCTAGCACATTTTTTAAAATGCCTTCTTAAGGTGTTTTTTGAAAAAAAACCTTTACAAATACCACACGGTACATATTCTACATCTTGATTATATCGACGTCTTCTGCTACAAAGTACATTACCATCACTTTGTATTTGTGTGTTGTATATAAAGTTTCCGTCATTTCTAATACTTGTAATCAAAGCTTTCCTTTCCGAGGAATTTTTTGGTAAAACAAGAAAATGTTTTACTCGTTCTTCACTTGCATGTACTAACTCCAAATGACGAGGTAGTTTAGAAATCGTTTTAAAACAAAACATGCAGTAAGATTGCTTAGTTTTGACTCTGTTTTGTCAGAGGCTATCTTTGTGTGCTGTTGTAAACGTTTTAATTTTACAAAAGGTTGCCTAATCTTCATAGATTCCAAAATGTCTTGATTATCTGAAGATTCATCTGATGACGGACTATAATCTGGATCTCCAATACTGTCATCAGAATTCATCCTGCAAAAAATTTGGAATCGAACCTTAAGTATCGACATTCGTAAACATCATGACATTCATTGTTTTAACATTACTTATTCAGTGTGTCCCCGGATTGAGTTCACAATAGGTGAGATGGACCAAAATTTTCGAATTGGAATTTCATATTTTGAATTCCGCCCTGCTTGGTTTGAAACTTATTTTTTAGTTTACTTTCGATTTGTTAAAATCAAGTAGGCCTTTCCAGTTGATCAAAAATCCGTTTTTTGTCAATTTAGTTTCAGGTAATAGTTATTTATGATATAAGTGTTATTAAAAGTAAGATTTTATTTTGCAAGTGGGGAGGATTGCGGAACGAGCGCAGCGAGTGGAGCAACCCCACGAACTTAAAACTTAAAACTAGAGTTGTATTTTTGGGATTAACTTCTGCATACGATACAGTGTGGAAAAAAGGTTTATTTTTTAAATTGTTTGAAATTATTTCTTGTTCTACAATTATTTATTTTATTGAAAATATGTTATCTAATCGAAAGTTTAGAGTTTTCGTTGGAGATAAAAGCAGTAACTTTGGATTTTTAAATAATGGTCTTCCACAGGGATCGGTTCTTGCACCTATTCTTTTTAATGTATATATTTCTGATCTTCCGTCTTTACAATGTCTACGCCGATGATACGGCAATCTCATTTCGACATTCGGATTTTTTCGAAATTGAAGAAAGCTATCTGATGATTGGGGTATTATGGATAATTATTTCAAAAAATGGCGTTTATGCCCCAATCTTAAAAAGACAAGTTTCTTGCTTTCATTTAAGTAATAGAGAAAAGAATAGGAAACTTAATGATATCTTTAATAATACAAAGTTAAACCATAATTTTAACCCGGTTTACCTAGGAGTAACTTTAGATACGTTTTTGATTTATAAAGATCATTTAGACAAAGTAAAACAAAAAATTAAAATAAGAAATAATGTCATTCAAAAATTAGCTGGAACAACTTGTGGGGCAGATGCGAAGACACTTCGAACAGCAGCTTTGGCATTATTTTATTCCACAGCTGAATATTGTGCTCCTGTTTCGTTGAATAACACTTTGCGCTTTATTAGCTGAACCATTAAATCTACTCCTCTCGATTGGCTTCCTGTTCTTTGTAATATTACTCTATCAAGCATTCTACGTAAAGCTGCCTTAAAACGAGAATGGAATAAATGCCAACTTAACCAAAACTTGCCAGTTTGGAATGATATCCAAAATCCTCCAGCTAAAATACTTAAATCTCGAAGTCCTGTATGTTTGCAAGACTATTTAACTACTGATTTTTCTGAAGTTGAAGAATGGAAAAAATTATGGTCTGGAGTTAATGGTTTCAATAAGCATCTCATTGATGATACAACGATAGAAGTTCCTGGATTTGATCAAAAAAGAAAAATTTGGTCGAAAGTAAATCGCATAAGAACGGGTCATTCAAAATGCAACTCTATGTTGTTTATATGGGGTGCGATTTCTAATCCAAACTGTGATTGTGGAAACAAACCAGATACCGTTACACATATTGTGGTAGATTGTCAGTTAACGAAGTTTAAAGGAAGTTTTGTAGATATTCATCATTTGACGGGTGAAGCTGTATTATGACTTAATAATTTGAAGGACATCTGATGTTAAGCAATTTTATATTTTTTGTTTTGATTACCTATCTGTTTTTCCATTATTTTGCTTGCTATTTCTTCAACTTTCTATTTTTCCGTCATTGTCGTGAAAAGTTCGTTTATGAACATGAAGATGCTGCTACAAGACTTTGAAGGATAGATATTTTTATAAAAAAATTATTTTTGTAGATGAGTCAACTTTTACAACTAATGGCATCATGTCTTCACAAAATTGTAGGTATTGGTCTGACGAGAATCCACATAGTAACTAAAAGTCAACGGCACAAGAAAGTAAATGTATAATGTGCAATAAGGTAGACGTGAATTTAGAAGATTTTCATTTTCAACATGACGGATGTTGAGTTCATTCAACTCGTTTGATTACAATTTTTTTTGAATCAGCACTTTCCTAAACGGTGGATTGGACAACATGGTCCAATACATTGGCGAGCAAGATCGTCGGATTTGACCTCTATGGATTTTACTTAGGGGTTATTTGAAACAAAAATTTATTCAGGTGATCTTCATGAAAACATCGACTTATTAAAACAAAAAATTATGGATGCTGCAGCGACGATTTTACAGTTGGGTTAGAAAAATGTGCAGAGCTTAGAGGAAGCCACATAGAGTAATTGGAGTTTAATTTATAATTTTTACAACGCCATAACTTTTCATTTTGAACAACTTTTATTAGTGACATTTTGGCGTGTTATGAACGGAAAAGGTACTTTATCTGAAACTAAATTGGCTTAATTGTAAAGGTTTACTTGATTTTAACAAATCGAAAGTAAACTAAAAATAAGTTTCAAACCAAGCAGGGCGGAATCCCAAAATATGAAATTCTAATTCGAAAATTTTTAGTTCATCTCACCTATTGTGAAATGAACACGTAAACACACTGTATAATAATCTTTGCACAAAAATGTTAATTTTTCTTTTCGTGATCATAGGGTGCCATTTTCAAGCCTTGATTTAACAAGTATCCTAATTTTAAACATTAAATCTGGTTACGAAGGACAATAAATTTTACAAATAAGCTTAATTATAGTAATTAATAATGAAAGATCTAAATTTTTAATCATAAGTTGAACTTAACAACCGTAGATAAAAATAATAATAAACAATTACAATTATTCAAGACAACAAACAATTTTGATCAATATTTATTAACCTCAAAAATCATTTTATTAAGACAACAATCCGAATCTTATTTCTTATGTGAAATTGTTAGATAAATCTAAAACATTAATACTATTTAATTAATTAATTTCAAAAGAATTTCAAAAGAAGAATTAATTGATTATTATTCTTTGTATCTAAGGTTGTTAATTTCATTTTGTGATTAAAAATCAGAAATTTAGATCTTTAATTATGAAATACTAGTTATTAGGTTTATTTGTAAGTATTAAAATTTGTTGTATTTTATCTTCTCAAATTCAAAATTAAATCTAATATGTAATTTTGAATTTCAGGATATACAGTGCAAGGCTTTCATTTTCTGTAAAAAACTACGTACGCTATTAATAAAAATTACAGTGACGTCACTGCTGAAAAACAAAAATAACATTTCAATAAAAAAGTCTGATTTTAAAAACCAAATCCACGTGTCCAAAGATTTGGTTGAAAAGTTGGCCGTTTTTTTTCAAATGAATTTGCTTATGACTTTAGTATTTGATTAAGGCTTAAGAATGTTACCCATAGAATGACAAAGTTTTCTTTTTGAAATTTATGTTAATTTAATATAAACCAATTTAATTTTAAAAAGTTTTATTACCTGATGATTAAGACAACAAAAAACACTACAAAAACATATCTCCTAGTTGTTTACATTAATCAAAGATGTTTACTTACAAAAATGACTTTTTCTTATAAAGAAATATTTAGTACATAAATTCTACAAATGAAATTTATATATTACAAATTCTCTTAATCAAAACCCAAATCAACTAGTATATTGTACCATTAAGAGTTTGTATCGAAAAAAATGATAAAATTTATTATTGTACAACAAACACATGTTCCACTCCTTTTGTTACATACATACATGCTTACAATTTATTAATAATTATTACTGGGAAACTTGTTTTGTAAATACTTCATATTTCCTAAACGAATCCTATAAATCCAAAATAGTTATGCTATCATTAACATCTTATTTGCGAGCAAATAATATAGCCTTCATTGTTTGCATTCATTTGCTATTATGTTATTTAAATTGTTTAGGTTTTTAATGAAAAAAACTCTAAATATATTTTCTGTAGTTAATATAAGTTCTTAATTGTTAATTATTTTGTTTACAATTAGAAACGTATTTACTTAATATGATCAGTCATTACGAAAAGGCGGGAAATATCACAACCAGTTACGTTATTTGAGGCAACGGAAAATTCCACTTGAAATGTGCAAGTGAAACTATTTGTCGTTTTTAATTTTTTTAAACATAATTAGATCAATGGTTACATGTGATAAATATGTAATGCATATGAATGTAAAAAGCACTATTCCAATACTTTTATTTTCACTGTCGTTCTTGTTATTAATAAATTAACGAATGTAGTTGGAACTCGTTAAAATATGATCATGGTAGCAACAATTAAAAGTACTTTATTGTTATGTACTTTTTCATTTTAAATAAATCTTAGGAGAACTATTGATTAAGTTTAAGAGGTAAATGGTTCAAAATAAATTCCACTAATTTGTAGAGTTTACAAATAATGAAATAATGTATTATGTTATATGAAAGATTACTGTAGGGGTTATAAACTTTGATATGAAGCATTATTAAATATCAATTTAAAATTAGTCCACATCGAAAACAAATTGCATTTGATGATTCGATGACGTCAGGACGACCGTTGTGCAAGGCTAGTTTGCGTAGATGTATGCTGGGAGTTTTACCTCAAATAACGTTGTAGGTGGTTATAATTATTTATCGCTTTTAGTTGCTCTTGAATAGTAGCATTAAGTAATAAAATACTATACAATCAAGAACTCACTAACTATAGAAAAACAATTAAATAATTTATTTATAAAATAATTTTCCACTAATTATTATTAATAAAATGTTAGGATATATAGCAACAAAAGACGTGGAAGATAGGTTGTTGAATTTATAATAATAATTATAAACATCAATACTTTCTATTGAAGATTACTAGTTTAAAAATGCCGAGTTATAGTAAAGAATTTATTAGATAAAAAGATTTAAAACTACGGAAAAGAAATTAAACCAAAATTACCAGAAAATGAGGACGGTAGAATGATTATGAAATTATGGTTATATTTTTTAATGTTAACACGTTCAGGTCTATTATCGAAGTAGTGTTTCAAAGAAGTGTAGTCAAATGGGGCTCATATCGAATAACTCAATTTGTCTAATAATTTTATTTAATAATTAGTATTAATTATTAAGTTTGAGTAAGTAAATATAACAAAAGCAACTACAAAACACGAAACACAATAATAATAACTTTATTCGCACCGACTAGCCTTACGATTTTGATATGATATCAGTTTACTGAAATTGTAATTAAACAATAAAAATAGTTAATTTCACCGTCGGTATAATTATGAAAAATGTATAATTTTGAAAGTATTCGAAAAAAAATTAAAATACCCTTTTTTAAAGACTATTTCGGATATTCGGATTGTACAAAAAAAAACTAATCAATGTTTCGTAATAATAAAACAAATATGTAATCGATATAAATATAAAAGTTACACATATAGACGAACTATGTGTTCGCACTTAATTAATTAAATAATTAAAAATTCTAAATTTTAAGTTACTAATTAGACATTAATGTAATTCAAAGTACACAAAATAGAACTTACCTTTAATCTAGCGTGAAAACACAAAACAATTTTTAACACTATTTCGCTTCACTAAAAATACGGTTCATATGTTACTCACGCGCTTAACTTTTATTACGATAAAACAATAAAATTACTTGGCTAATTAAATCTTGAATGTACGGTATAAACTGGCAGACTAATTTTAAATTGTTCTGATAGAATAATTTGAGATACCCCAAAAATCGAAATTCTCCCTCTAATATTATTGTTTAATAGTTAAAGAACTTATTAAATTATCAAGATAAACAGTAAGCCTCTTTTAAACAAACGATTGAGTAATTACATAAATCACATCATTAGTGTTCAGACCTTAATAGAAGTTTTAAATGATACAAATACTTTCTAATTACTTCTAAATTCTTTTGTTATTTAAAAATACTACAAAGAAGTTTCTAATGATAATGGTCCGTTTTCAATCACTCTTATATGGGATTCGTTAAAATAATACAATATTGTATTATTTAGAGTAGATAATAAGATTAGTCTGGCATTGTTCATTTAAAATTTTCTTTACGTAGACATATTTATTTAGAATTTCAATATGAACAATAAACAACTAAATTGTTTTTGTTTGCTTTAATTTTTTTTTTATTTATTTCAAATCAGTAACTACGTCCTGGTTTTGGTATAAAATGTCTTCTTTACTGTTTTCTTAAAGTGCTATTAAATGCCAGTAGCCTTGTAAACTTAAAATCACCACTCAATCGTTCCCCTAAATTAAAAGGATTAATGACCGGTAGCACCAATACACATAAATAAAAGCAATCGTTGTCAGGATTTCAACAATTGCATATAATTATTTCATAAATCATTGAATAAATGCTTAAATTGAAGTAGTTTTGGTGCAATCCTCCTTAAGTATTTCCTTTTTAAATTTAGTGTGAATTTTTATGTTCTAAGGAATTTATATTTATTAATAACAGATTTTTTTTTTATTAAATTATACAGCTTTCAATTTTTTCATTTCTTCTAAACAGTACATTTGAAATAAAATTCTACAGTACCTATATGGTTTTAATTTAAAGTTTCAAATTTCTTGGTGAATTTGAGACTTGGAATAAACATGAAACAAAATTCATTACGTATCTTTATGATTTAAGTGTTTTAAAACACTAATTTACAAAACACCGAAAAATTAACATTAAAAATTAATAAGAAATAGATCTACATTTTGTCTGATTTTTAATAAAAATTTCAAAATTAAAATTTTTCGATTATAGTTCTAGAATATGTACCGAAATTTAAGGAATTTATTATTAATAACTAATATTTAAATGTGGGCATCAAAATTATATTTTTTGAGAAAAATTCTGTGTAAATCTGGTTGGTTTTGGTTGTTTTTAAAGATTCAAATTCTGTGCACAATTTCGGTTTAAGTATTTTCAATAGACCTTTAAAATAAACATTAATTCTCATTTGTTTCACCCTATTTCCGACATGTAGATTTATATCAGAGCTTTATCTTGTAAAGTCTTAAACTTTTAATTCCAAAATTAGCAATTAAATATTAAATATTAAATTTTTAAATTAAATTTCTGGACTTTCAACGTCAAAAAGTTAGTTTAACTCAAAACATTCACTCCCCAAACAAAAATTAAATGATGGTTTTGAAGTATTTCCTTTAGAAAAAATTCAATGTAAACCATTAAAAATTTTTTTTACTATGAACTCAAAAGTTATTTACGATTCTTAAGTTTTTGATTTTAAATTTGGAAATACTGCGACATTTTCGGATTAATTTACGAAAACCTAACGATTGAAGTTCTAAACTTTTTAAATATAAAAATTAACATTCAGTTTTTACTGAATTCTTGTGTAGTTTCTGTTTAAGAGAAATTTTTCAAAATTATCAATTTATGACGGTATTGGAGTTAAAATTTTGTTCCCTCGAGATTAACGATATTGTTTAATGCAAATGTAATTTGATCAGTTTGAATCATTCTTTCTAGTATAGTAATAACTTGACGTTAAATGTTTCCTAATATTTAACAGAAATGAAGTTATCATTATTATTATTTATTATTATTACATTCAAAACATAAATGTCAAAGATAATTTTAAAAAATTAGTAGACTTTAGAAAAAGTTGTATGATCTATAAAATTATAATCAAAACTAAATTACCTTAAAGTGTGTGCAACATGTAGTGTTTTCAAAGTTATTAAGACAGAAATAATTTTTATGTTCATAAAGACCCCAAAATGTAGTATTAATACTGAAGACCCTAAAATGTATTATTTACATTAGAATGGATATATTGAGGTCTTGAAGACCTTAAAATGACCACTTTCATTTCGAGGTCAGACCCCGAAATGACGATATGTCCCCAAACTGACCACTTTATTTGAAATTATGACCTCAAAATGTCTCTTTGCACCATATATAAATATATATATATATTAGCAAATTTGCCGACAGGTATGTAAAGCAGTTACATGGTCGATTCTTCAATAATTATAGCCAACCTGACAGTTGGCAAGTATAAAAATTTCGAATCGCCTGCAGTAAAGTACGCAAGAGGTTGTACAATAGCAAACAAACACTGAGAATCACCCGACAGCTGTTTCGTCCTTTGGGACTCATCGGGAGTGAGAGAACTCGAGTGTAAGTTCACTATTGTACAAACGCGCGCTGTCGACTTATATGCCCTACTGGAGGGATCACAATATTTAAACGATAAGGTTTTCGACATCTAGTGTCGACTCGTGAAAGCGTTCACGTACGTAAATGTTAGCAAATTTGCCGACAGGTATGTAAAGCAGTTACATAGTCGATTCTTCAATAATTATAGCCAACCTGACAGTTGGCAAGTATAAAATTTCGAATCGCCTGCAGTAAGGGGGGGGGGGGGGGGGGGGGGGGGGGGAGTACGCAAGAGGTTGTACAATAGCAAACAAACACTGAGAATCACCCGACAGCTGTTTCGTCCTTTTGGGACTCATCGGGAGTGAGAGAACTCGAGTGTAAGTTCACTATTGTACAAACGCGCGCTGTCGACTATATGCCCTACTGGAGGGATCACAATATTTAAACGATAAGGTTTTCGACATCTAGTGTCGACTCGTGAAAGCGTTCACGTACGTAAATGTTAGCAAATTTGCCGACAGGTATGTAAAGCAGTTACATAGTCGATTCTTCAATAATTATAGCCAACCTAACAGTTGGCAAGTATAAAAATTTCGAATCGCCTGCAGTAAAGTACGCAAGAGGTTGTACAATAGCAAACAAACACTGAGAATCACCCGACAGCTGTTTCGTCCTTTTGGGACTCATCGGGGTGAGAGAACTCGAGTGTAAGTTCACTATTGTACAAACGCGCGCTGTCGACTATATGCCCTACTGGAGGGATCACAATATTTAAACGATAAGGTTTTCGACATCTAGTGTCGACTCGTGAAAGCGTTCACGTACGTAAATGTTAGCAAATTTGCCGACAGGTATGTAAAAGCAGTTACATGGTCGATTCTTCAATAATTATAGCCAACCTGACAGTTGGCAAGTATAAAAATTTCGAATCGCCTGCAGTAAAGTACGCAAGAGTTGTTTTTTGGGGGTTTTTTTGGGGGGTGGGGGGGGGGGGGGGGTTTGTGGGGGATTGGGTGGGGTTTTTTTTTTTTGGGGGGGGGGGGGGGGAGGGGGGGGGGGGTGGGGGGTTTGGTGTTGTGTTTTTTTGGTGTTTTTTGGGGGGGGGGGGGTTTTGGGGTGGTGGGGGGGGGTTTTTTGGGGGGGGGTGGGTTTGGTGGTGTGGGTTTGTTTTTGGGTGGGGGGGGTTTTTTGGGGGGGGGGTGGGGTTTGGTTTTTTGGGGGGGTGGGGGGGGGGGGGGGGGGGGGGGGTTTGTGTGGGTTGGGGGGTTTTTTTTTTTTTGGGGGGGGGGGGGGGGGGGGGGGGGTTTTTGGGTTTGTTTGTTTTTTTTTTTGGTTTTTTGGGGGGGTGGGTTTTTTTTGGGGTGGGGGGGGTTTTTTTGGGGGGTGGTTTTTTGGGGGTTTGTTTTTGGTGGGGGGGTTTTGGGGGGGGGGGTGGGTTTTTTTTGTGGTGGGGGGGTTGGGTTGGGTTTGTGGTTGTTTTTTGGGTGGGGGGGTTTGGTTTTTTTGTTTGTTTTTTTGTTTGGGTTGTACAATAGCAAACAAACACTGAGAATCACCCGACAGCTGTTTCGTCCTTTTGGGACTCATCGGGAGTGAGAGAACTCGAGTGTAAGTTCACTATTGTACAAACGCGCGCTGTCGACTATATGCCCTACTGGAGGGATCACAATATTTAAACGATAAGGTTTTCGACATCTAGTGTCGACTCGTACTTTACTGCAGGCGATTCGAAATTTTTATACTTGCCAACTGTCAGGTTGGCTATAATTATTGAAGAATCGACCATGTAACTGCTTTACATACCTGTCGGCAAATTTGCTAACATTTACGTACGTGAACGCTTTCACGAGTCGACACTAGATGTCGAAAACCTTATCGTTTAAATATTGTGATCCCTCCAGTAGGGCATATAGTCGACAGCGCGCGTTTGTACAATAGTGAACTTACACTCGAGTTCTCTCACTCCCGATGAGTCCCAAAAGGACGAAACAGCTGTCGGGTGATTCTCAGTGTTTGTTTGCTATTGTACAACCTCTTGCGTACTTTACTGCAGGCGATTCGAAATTTTTATACTTGCCAACTGTCAGGTTGGCTATAATTATTGAAGAATCGACCATGTAACTGCTTTACATACCTGTCGGCAAATTTGCTAACATTTACGTACGTGAACGCTTTCACGAGTCGACACTAGATGTCGAAAACCTTATCGTTTATATATATATATATATACAGGGTGTTAGGTAAACATGCGGCAAAAATTTAATGGGGTTTTCCTTGGCCTAATCTAAGAATGTTTTGTCCTATGATGATTTCCTAAACACCTCTTTATTTCGAAGATACAGGGTGAACAAAATGTGCCACAGTAACAATATTAATGTAAATAAAAGTATGGCGTACGCCAATGAGTTTGTCAAGTAAAGAAATTAAGTGACGTTTAGCTGTTTGATGTGTCACATTTGTTTAAAGTGAGTGACGTTTAGGTCTTTTACGTGTCTTTAATAGTTAGTGAAGTCCGCTATTATGGCTTGAGGAAGTCATTTCGAACATTTATTGTAGATTGATCAACTTTACATTTATTTTTTGATATTAAATATTGTTACTGTCGCAAATTTTGTTCACCCTGTATCTTCGAAATAAAGAGGTGTTTAGGAAATCATCATAGGACAAAATATTCTTAGATTACGCCAAGGAAAAACCCGTTGAATTTTTGCCGCATGTTTACCTAACACCCTGTATATATATATGTATATATGCCTTGGAGTCAGGCAAGGTTGTATATTTAACATATATTCAGAAGCAATCTTTAATGAGGCATTAGAAAACATGTCTGCTGTTTCACCAACAAATGGCTATTATCTAAACAACATACGCAACGCGGATGACACTACATCATCTTAGCAGACACCAAAGACGATCTCCAAAAGTTGCTGGAAAAAATTAAACCAAATAATTAAAGAATTCGGCCTTGCAGTGAATCTTAATAAGACTAAAGTCATAGTAGTGACAAGAAAGACTCAGGTACAATTGGCTATAAAAATAAACAACAACACAATGGAACAAGTCACTTAATACAAGTACCTGGGTACATGGGTATAACAGAACTAGAGCCAAGGTAATGAAATACTATAATACAACAGGTTATAGCAGCTTTCGTCAAAACGAAGAATTTATTGACGTGCTCCGATATTAACATAGAAACGCAGATAAGATTTACCAGAAGTTACATTTTACCTATATTGCCGTATGGGTCGGAAAGCTGGACTCTGTACCAGGAAACAACAAAAAAGATTAGAATCCTTGAACTTTGGATGTATAGACGTCTGCTACGTATGTGGGAGGACAGAACAATGAAGTACTAGAAATAATGAATAAAGATCTACAAGTAGTATTTACGATAAAGGAAAGAAAAATGGAGCGATAGAAGGAAAAATTTAAAGTAAGAGAAGCGTACGCAGACGACAAGTATCTTGGCTTCATTACTCACATGGTTGATTCAAAATGTCAAGTATGGAACTGTTTCGTGCTAGAGTGTCAAATGCAAAGTAGCTACATTGATCAGCAACATTTGTAAAGAGAAGCTGCTATAAGAAGAGGAAGAAGATTTCGAAATCAATGTAGGGACTTAAAGTATAAAAATACACAAATCTTGTAAAAATCATTAAAAAAAACTTAAGATTGGACCTGATTAGAATGTCTAGTACCATACACAAATGTTGTCTGGTTACAACAAACCATTTATTTTTTTCCTTTTTATGTCATTTTGGTACAATAAATGGTTGTTGTTTACTTTTATTAAAGTTATCCATTAAGAAGCCATAATTAATTATTTATTTTTCTATGTTTAAATATGAACTCTTTAGCGGCACCACGGGTTTCTTAAAGCTCCTTAGTTTCCCAACTATTGCAAAAAAATATTGCTATGTAAATATATTGACGAAATTAAAACAATTAAAAACCAAGAAAATATTAAATTATAATTTATGACATGTTATTCTTGAATAATATTGATTACATTGCAATTATAGTTTTACGTTTATGTATTTTCCCAACGTCTTCAGCTTCTTCTATTGTACTTGGTAACTCAATGTTCATTGTTTCTGGGAATAGAAATGCCGAAATGGTGGCTAAAATACTTGCAATTTCGAAAAGAATCAAAGGTAGATCGTTCCAGTACATTCTCTAAACAAATTTCAATATTCAATCAATATTTTCAGTTTCATTACATAAGGATTTTACTTACTAGTAACGGCATTTGAGGTGCGGAAATAGCACCAAAAGCTCCAATCATTGTACATGTTGAGAGCAGAGTATTTCGAAAAGGTGTCGGAAAAATTTCAGTAGTAATCGTATATAGAATACCAATACTGAGTGAAACGCTCATTTTTCCTAAAAGGTATAACACTAATTGGAACCAGTAATGGTCTAAAATTAAGTATGTAAGAAATATTTTTATACCACTAAGATTTTTTGTTACTTTTTGGTACTAACATACTGACAAAACACGATAATCCGACTAATAAAAACCCGGTGCATAAACAAATGCGTCTTCCAATTTTATCGATAAGTGCATAAGCGATGTTTCCAGGAATCTCGATTAATATCATCAAAACTACATCTAAGTAACTATTTTCCGATAATTGTACAGAATTAATAGTAAAACCGTAGTAAAGAAAAACACAACACACCCAACAAATTGCACAATTAATAAATCGTAAAATCAAAATTTTTGAATTACATAATTTTGTAATAGAGGTGTGTTTACAATGTTCTTTACTGATTTCGTATTCTTCTAATTCCTTTAATGTATTGTGGTGGATTATTTTACCATTTACTTGGGCAATGTTTTCCAATATAAGTTTTGCTTCAGTAAATTTTTGTTTTGACAACAGCCATCTTGTCGACTCCGGTATCAACCAATGATAAAAAATTATAATTAGTTGCAACGAGTACAAAACTTGCAACAAAATCCTGTATAGGAAAACAATTAATATAAAAGTACAATTATGTAACCTAATTACCTCCACGATTTAACTTTCCAAGCTACCAATGCCTGAAGAACTCCTCCCGTTGGAAAAACTGTACCCATCACTAATGTTACAAACACTCGTTTTTTTGGACCAACGTATTCCATACCTAAAACGTTAATTTTATTCACATAGTGAACTTCACTAATATTTACCTAATATCCAAACCGTTGCAAACGCTCCTGATATGCAACACGCATCTAAAAACTCTAAAATCATGAAAGTAATATAAGAATTAGCAAAAGAACGCAATAATCCAATTAGTCCACTTAAAGTCATTCCGTATACCAAATAAGTTTTTCTTCCAAATCTAAAAATTTGTATATTGTAATGATAAAAATCAATTTTTAATAGCATTGTAATCTCGGAAACGAAACGGGTTAAGAATCATCAGTACGTTTAGTATTGGGAATTTATAAGTAAAATTTTCAAATTTTGGTTTGAGTTTTTTCTGTCACACGTTAACCGATTTTGATGTGTCATGTGTCAAAATATATGACGGAATGTCTATATCCGTTAACCACAAAGGTCACCTAAAAGACCTATAGGTCAACTCAAACAATGGTCTTTAAAAAATGACCAGATGTTGTTTGGCAACTAAACAAATTTGTTAAATCTGCATAAAGAATCGAACCACTATCTAAGATAAAAGCGATCTGTGTTAAAAACATTTGCTTACAACAAACTTGAAATTAGAAGAGCAATACATCCGAAGAAACAGATCACCAATATTCTACATTCATTCTTACCTTATGTGAAGCAGAATACTTAAAGGACATAATGGTTTTAAAGCCCACTCAGTAATAACAAAATCAATTACGTTTAGTGAAGGATATTCAACCACCGTTATCATCGGTTGGGGTTTACCGCATACCATGTTTGTGTCGTTCAGTGTAGGAAGAGACAACCAAACGAAGTATTGGCACCCGTATTAAAGAACAAAAAGAAACTGACATCTGCACCAATGGAATAAGTATTCCATAACATTCAATTTGACAAAACGAAGGTGCTATCGACAACAACCCACACTATGTGGAAACCATTAAAACCGGTCAAATTTCAACACAAAAAATAGGGTATATTTGTATATAGAATTTGGCAATTAGCGCTTAAAAATATTAAGGCCAAACCATTACTCAAGATGGAAGATCAGTCAGCCAAGAATAGCTAACCATTTGCACGCGAGCAGTCAAGTGTTTCTACCAGATTTATAAATAGTGTTGCAGATCCAGTAGAAACGTCAGTCAGGGATTTGAAACAAGTTCTTCGAACACGCTACTGAAGATGTTTACCGTAGCAGCTAACAAAACGTTTGGAAGAAGAGGAAGAAGTTCTATCAGATCATGGTTCAATAGCTCGGAAAATTACAATGTAAATAGAATCGTGTTTTATGCAACAAAATAAGTTAATGTTATATTGTTACGCCACTGGAGTTACGAGAATAAGTAAGAAACATTGCTGACTTCACAACTTTCATTTGTTTAAACATCTTTTATAATTATTCTACAACTACCTATTTAAGCAAGTCAGATAGTTCTCGAGTTCAGTTTGGAATTGGCATTTGATGCAACTTAATATAAATTATTATATATTTAATTTTCTTTACAAACACCGGTTCTACTTATATGCAAAGGTTCATCTTACACACTAAATAAATAAATTATATGTGTATTTACAAGAGTTATATTTAGTATAAAGTACGCGTTTAATCTCTTAATACCGTTAAGCTGTGTTTATATTTATCTCACGAATATGAATACGGAAAAGATAACAGCGATAAGATTTTGAAAAAAAATCGGATCAAAAATCTAAATTTTGTTATTTTTGTGTAGGACTATTTTAAAATCTTCTTAACATCATACTTCAACTTATGATTGACGGGAAAACACGATTCTGATTTCTTTTGATCATTGAAGATGAAATACTTCCGGTCATCAAAAAAGGTGACAGAAAGAGACCTTCGATAAAAAATGTTTGTTTTTTATCATTTTTTGTTTAAGACCGACATTTCTGGAACTACTAAATAAAACAAGGTTTGATACGGAAAGGATGAGGCTATTAAGCAATGTGTATGGCGACGTAAGCTTTGGTTTTTGGTTTAGCAGTCTTCAAATTTGGAAATTAAAATTTTTAATGACTGGCAAGGCAAATGCTGAACCAAAACATAATTGGTGTCTAATTTTTATTGGTTTATATGTGTTAGATAATAATGTTAGAATGTAATAAAAACTAATATCACAAAATAGTTATTTACGAATCAAGTTCGCGAAGAACTTATTTCTACATGAGCGAACGAAGTGAGCGAGTGTTTTAATTGCGCGAATGCTAGAATAATCTTCACGGAAGAGGTTTGTACAATATTTTTTGTATCAAGCAAGTATTCCTTAAATATATAGCAACTATTTTACATTAATGTCAAATTTTGATATAGTTACCTTGATCAAAAGTGTAGAATCCTATGAGTTTTAAGTTTAAGTTAAATTTAAATATTTAATAACTTCATGTAGGTTTTTCAAGTCAAATATAATTTTTAGTTGTTAAAAACCATTTTCTCAATTATTTTTGTTAATGAAAACAAGAAGTAACCTTGAAAAGTCTACACAAAGATTTAAAATTTATAGTGCCTTCTATATTCATTATGTAAATGACTAAAAAAAAGTCAACTCATAGCACTCTACACATTGTATAACGCTAACTGTATTAAAATTTGACATTAATGTAAAATGGTTGCAATATTTATTAACGGAATGTTTGCTCGATGCAAAAAATATTGTACAAACCTCTTGCGGGAAGATTATTCTAGCATTCCCTATATAGAAAAAAGCTCTTCCCGAACTTGATTCGTAAATAACTATTGTCTTCTTTCGTTTTCAAGATCCAATTTTGATCTTAGACACAGAGTATAATCTAAAACTCACTTATCTGACAGTATTCCGGAAATGGGCAATCCTACAAATACTCCACAGTAATGAATTGTTCCAACTAACGTTAACTTCCACAAGTTGTCTTCGCAGTGAAGGTTGAACTAAAAAAATATTTACTTTATATTACGCTTAGATACAATTAAAAAAATTACAGAAGGTCGCAAAATCTACCTATCATTTTTGTTGATAATTGTAATTAATCTAGAGTCGAACTTAATTGTATCCAGTAGAATAATGAAATTGGGGAACGAGAGTAGTTATATCCCAATATTTTTTAGTAAAGTAATTTCAATTATTTTGATTGTGAATAAAATTGATTTGGATTCGTGTTTTAGTCGCGTTTTATGGGATCAATTACGTTATCAAAAGTGAATACATACGTCTTGCATTATAGTTATATCTGATGTTTCGTATATAAATTCTTTACATTTAACTCGATCCAACGCCTTAATCTGACAACTTTGATTACCGCTGTTGGCAGTACGTTCGAAATTCTTACAATTGTATATTTGACCACCAACTGCTGATGTGTTAATCAACCACGGCGGATTAAATTCTATAGGGTCTACATCACACCCGCCAACTTTACATCTGTAAATTAAAAAAGTATAATAATTCACTATAAATTGATAAACTTACCTATGGTTTACTGATTTAGTTTCAAATATAAACATTACTGATGAAAAATAAATCATAGCCGCCGCAATTGAAATTAAAATGGTAGTCTTTTTTTGATATTTACCAAACTCGTCACTTTCAGATAGAATAGAGTCTAACAAAACATGTTCTGACATATTCAAATGTATTAATTATCTAAGAAGAAAATATGATCAAATTTGGAGTTGATTCACGAATAACTATGAATTATTTAATTCTACAAAATATAAGTACGTATAACAATACCTAAATTTACTTATCTTCGAGCTTATCTTGCAAATTTATTTGCAGCGTTAGTTTGTTGAACTGTAATAAGTGAATAAAAAAACCGTTTTGCAGTCATTTGCTGATTTAGCATTATTTTGCATTAATAATACAATAGAATGTATTAAAGGATGTTGATAACTACATCAAATTCTCATATCAAAAAATTTATACAGCTAATTTAAGATAAACAATTAACTGCTGACCTAAGTTTCCCACAAATCTAGCCACAAAAGTAATAAATTGGAATATATAAGAACTTTTTACTCAATAAATATATTTAGTTTAACCATGTACTAATTTTATCATAACTAATTTTTATAATAAAACGTGTCCAAAAGAAAACAATAATTTATAACTCAAAAAACAAATATTTAGTGTGACACCTACGCACGTATGTGAACCGCATTACAGTACTTTCGGTGTCACTTTTTTAAATTGAAAGTAGAATCACAATGTATGTATATATTTAAAAATTAGACTATTTAAACTAAATTTAAACTAATCAAATATCAGCGAACTGGCACTAGAACTAAAATAAATAGTAAAAGTAAGATTATACGGTGTGTCTATTTTAAAGATTACCACTCCCAGTATTTTAAAACTGCGTAAAATCTAGTTTTGTTTGGTTTAAAAAGAATCTAGATAGATTTAAGTGAATAACCAATTATTCCTATTACAGTTCTTGCTTACTTTTGAAGTATTACAATTCTTATATATTTATTTTAAATTCAGGGGTCACGATTTAAAATAATAAAGAAAAATAACAAAATACGTAATACAACACCCTGCGCATTTAAAATTATAGTAGATCCAAAATTTATTTTTACTTTAAAATTAAGGTAACCGATTATTTATTTTCAGGAATCATTTTTAAAAATTTTATTTTGCAGCTGAAAATCTAAATTCTAAAATATACTACTCATTTGAAATAAAAACCTAAGAATGTCACGACTTGTCTCTTGGGCTCCCACAAATCTGATATGTATCAAGAAATCTGAAGATGACTATAGCACTAGTGTTCAGTTACTTTTATTAGGTATTTAATTGATTACAGTCATGAAACTATTTATCAAAATTGGAAAGTAATTATGGCGACGTATTGCCTTAAAAATAAAATAAAATAATAAGTTTTTATATAATAATATAATAATAAATGTATTTTCAATAATAAAAAAGTTATCTTAAGGAATATAAAACATAATAATTACAGTCAATCAATCGATTAAACAATTAATGTCTCTTAGATTCGGGCGTACCTAAATGCCGTCGTTGATTAGAATTTGTTACTAACGTTTCGTAACACGTCAGTTCGTTTCCGATGTTGGATGTCTCTTCAAAAATGATGTAACCTATTATTATTAAAAAAACATTGTATTTTTAATCAAAATTTGTAAATACCGGGTGTTTCTAAATATTATGTACAAACAAAGGAAGGTGATTATTTGGCTTATTTTATGACTAAAATATCATATAAACACAGGTCCGCAAACGCTTCCTTAGCGGACTACCGGGTGTTACAATGTCAATTTTTTTTAAGTTTTTGTTTATGCCTCCTGCAAATGTTGAGATATTGAGTTCAAGTTTGGTATGTAAGTTAGGCTCCAGGGGTTACATCTTCTGACAAGAGGACCCTCAGAATAATACCGGGTGATACTTTTTCAGCCGCTATGTCACTTTTTCTGCCCTCAACTTTTCTGTGGCGTACAGCTTATATATTCTAAAATAAAAAATTGATTCTCTGTCCTGTTTAAAAACTTTTTGGTTTCTTACAGTTTTTTCTTATGTGCAATAGTTTTCGATAAAAAAAATTAGAAAAATACCTAACAAAATTAAATTTTTAAAAGTGGTCTAGTAGGCTGTGGATTTAATTGGATGAACTTTTATTTTTCATAATATAAAATAATGATAGTTGTCACTTCATTAAAAGTTTAATTGTATTAATCTGTATAAGGTGTAAATACTACTAAGTGTAAGGCAGCCATGTCAAACATGCGGCCCGCGGGCGCATGCGGCCCACTGAGCATTTTCCTGCGGCCCCGAATCAATTTTGAAAACAGCCATGTAATGCGGCCCGCGAGCCTGTTAAAAACCGAAAATAAAGTACTGTGATGATGAACTAAGATGCGCGCTCAACCTAAAAGCCTGGCTTGTTCCGGAAAGTTCTATCGCGCGAGAACACAGATGACGCTACCTGAACATTCTGGAAAGAACTGTCGAGAAATCACAATCCGTATATAAGCCAATACCGCTCGATTCAGTTCAGTTGTTCAGTCAGTTATGAGTCAGTTGCGATAGAATTGCGAGTTTAGTTGCGTACTTATTGTTACAACACGTAACAGTACTTATTGTTATTTATTTCGGGTAAAGTTTTTAACATGTCTGTTTCAAAACCAAGTGGAAGTAAGAGGAAACTTGGAGATGAGCATCGTATCTTTCAAGAAAAGTGGGAATTAGAGTTTTTTGCTGTGAAGTGAAAGACAAAATTATTTGCTTGATTTGTAACAGTACAGTCGGTGTCCCAAAATTATATAATATAAAACGTCACTATGATAGTCATAAAACTAAGTTTGACAAGTATACAGGCATGATTAGAAACGAAAAGTTAAAAGAGTTAAAATCACGGTTAAAAGATCAACAGCTTATGTTTACACGTCCAAAGCAAGAAAATGAATCTGCCGTTCAAGCGAGCTACGTACTGTCGGAGTTGATCGCAAAACACTCAAAACCATTTGTTGAAGGTGAATTTATAAAGAGTGCCTTGTAAAGGCCGCGGAATTGTAAGTCGGGAGCGTGAAGTATATCCTTGTCCCGGAATACTGTCGCTGAAAGAGTTACCGAGTTGGCTGCCAATATAAGCGAACAGATAAAAACAAAATCAGACTCTTTCATTGCATTTTCTATTGCCTGTGACGAAAGTACAGATGTGTGTGGTGTGGCGCAACTCGCTGTTTTTCTTCGTGCTGTTGATAGAGATATCAACGTTTATGAAGAATTGATGGAATTAGTACCATTGCATGATACAACAACTGGGAGGATATTTTCAATGCTGTTTATGGACTTCTGCAAAAGTACAATTTAGATTTGTCAAAACTGTATTCCGTTGCAACAGATGGAGCTCCTTCAATGACTGGAGTAAATAATGGCTTCATTAAAATATTACAAACAAATATCAGAGAAACGGGCAGTGACAAACCAGATTTTCATCATGTTCATTGCATAATCCACCAAGAAGTTTTATGCTCAAAAGTGATCAAGTTGGAAAGCGTTTTAAAGTCAGTGAAAAAATGATAAACTTCATAAGGTCACGTGGCTTGAATCAGCGACAGTTTTGTGCGTTTTACGTGATTTAGAAAGTGAGTACACTGGTTTACCTTATTATGCAGAAGTGCGATGGCTTTCGTGTTCTATGGTTCTCGATCGGTTTTGGAAACTCAAAGAAGAAATACGCCTTTTCATGGAAGTGAAAGAACAAGATGTCAGCTTATTATCCGACGTACCTTTTTACAAGATTTTTCATTTATGGTAGACATCACAAAACACTTGTCGGACTTAAATACGAAATTGCAAGGACCACGTCAAGTTATAACAGATATGCATGATCATGTTAAAGCTTTCAAGTGTAAGATGATGCTGTGGAAAAACCAGTTAGCGGTGGATAATCTGTCACATTTTCCGACTTGCAAGGCGTATCAGGAAAGTACAAGTGGCCCAATATCATACAAAATGTATACAGAGAAAATGGGAAGCCTTCTGTCAGAATTTGAAAAGCGTTTTCAGGATTTTAAGTCCCAAGAAAACAATTTTTCTTTATTTACTGGTCTTTTCACTATCGATATTGATAAAGTTCCCCTCACTTGCAGATGGAAGTGATTGAGATTCAGTGTCAAACCCATTTAAAAGAAAAATTTGATAGTGTTGGTACATTCGAATTTTATAAGTACTTGCCTTTTCAATACCAAGAAATGAGAAAACTTGCCTGTAAAATCCTGTCAATGTTTGGAAGTACCTATAAGTGTGAACAATTATTTTCTTTGATGAAAGGAAACAAGTCTCCCGCAAGATCGCGATTGACGGACGCACACTTGGACGCAGTTTTAAAAGTTATTTCCGCCGATAAATTCACGCCACAAATAGACAACTTAATTAAAGACAAAAGATGTCAAATATCTGGCAAAAGAAGTTAATGTTTGTAAGTTTTTGTAATGTCCTTTTTATTGGAAATTTAATAAATATACTTCTAACATAATAGTACTTTTTTTCGTTAAGATTTTCAGTAGTTTGTCTTCTTTAAGATTAGGTTTTGCGGCCCACCTAGTCTATGGTCTTCATGCTTTTGGCCCACCAGTGACTTTGAGTTTGACATGGCTGGTGTAAGGTGTAAATACTACTAATAGCCGCTGAAAAAGTATCACCCGGTATAATTCTCACTGTCCTCTGACTTGTCAAAAGATGTAACCAAATTTGAACTCAATATCTCAAGAACTGCAGAAGCCATAACCAAAAAACTTGAAAAAAATTGAAAGTTTAACACCCTGTAGTCCGCTAAGGAAGCGTTTGCAAACCTATGTTTATATGATATTTTAGTCATAAAATAAGCCAAAGAATCACCCCCTCTATATTAGCAGCTTCTAACGTTGTAATGTTTTTAATGTTTAAATTAAAATAATAATATTTATAGTTTTCGTAAATACATCTGACAACAGTAAGGCGTGCAGGTGTTTTTACTGTTTGTTCTTTAAATTCTGCAAAAACCGTAGTTTTAATACTTTAAAAGAAAAGTGTTAGATTAACGCCTTATTGATTACTTCACAGAGACTACTTCTTTTGGTACTATTCAACTATTTGAATGTGGTTGTGACTTATTCGAGTTCCTTGTTATATACAAGAAATTCACATGTTCGTTATTTGAGTGCATATTTACGTTTGCATTATTTGATCATTTTAAAGAACTTAGTTGGTAATAAATAATTGAAGAATCGCTATGTAACTGCATACGCGTATCTGTCGACAAAGTTGCTTTAGTTCAGATTACTGAAATGCATGTCTTGTGACATCTCGTGTACAAAGAACACGTACAAATAGTATAAACTAAGAAGTGCCAACAGTTAACTGTAACAACTGTGAATGTTTTAATGTATTCACGAAAAAGATCAAATGTAGATGGCGCAGGTTACAACAAATATGGCTGCTATAAGCGGGAGTGTTTGTTAGTGTTAGCCATGTTATGATCGTTAGTTTTGGATTTGTACTCTAAGTTGATGCACAGAAGATTTCCTTAACAACAAAAATGCCACTAATAACGTTAATAGATGTATTGAATTACGTTGACATTGGCGAAAGATGCTTGAAAGAGGGAGAGGCAGTATTAAATGCCGAGCATGTAGTATCGTGCGGTATGTGATCAAAATAAAAAGGAAATCAAGGGATTATGTTTACAGACATCGTTTTTAAAAGGATCGCCGCATAATATTTCAGTTACTTTAAGATCAGGTAAGTGAATATACTACTGAATATGCAGAACTAAGATAACATTTTAATGATTCCGAATCGGTTAACTTTTGTGTGTGAATGTGTACATGTAATTGTTAAGTTTTGATAACGTACATTAATTAAACTATTATTTACAGGAACACCGAATAATTGGTTGTGAATTTGTTCTTGCAAAGCTGGGATTGGATTAAAATGCAAGCATATTGTCGCTTGCTTGTATTTATAAATCGGTATGTTGTAAGAGATTACCATTGAACTTGGAAATTACTTTTTTAAACAAAATTACCTATTTTATATACTTTTTTTGTTTACATCTAATTTTAAATTACAATAAACCAATGCACTAAAATGGATCTAATGTTTACAACAAATGTATGTTTTGTCAGAAGCAGCAACTACCACCATATGCTATTTCTGAGGAAATATTTAGATATTTAACTTAATAAATCGACTGATTATTATTGTTATTGGTGATTAATGTGAAGGTCAATTAATTTTTGTATCTGTACTAATTCCATCTAAAGGAATTCAGGTGAAAAAGGAAACCAGTCATGATTGACAAACCAATCTTGAAACCCACAAAATGGAAGTTTTAAAACAAACATTGAAATTCAATTTAACTTTAAATGTTAATAGTCGAATACAATTCTCTGTTCTAACACTATCCATGGCTGAAAACATTTTTTTACGATAAACACATCAATATTACACTTGATACTGCATTAAATATTGCTATCGATACAATTGGACAACACAGTGCATTATGGAAAAATGTACGACAGTCAAGAATTACAGCATCACGATGTTACGAATTAAACACATATTTTATTAATAAAAATCCAGATTGGAATAAAAAGTTGGAATCATTTCTGAATCCACATTTAAAGGAAATACATTTACTAATTATGGATTAAATCAAGAGGTTGCCGCAAAAGCAGAATATGCAAAGCAATATGGAGAAATTTATGATTGAGGGGTAATAATTCATCCCAGATACCCTTTTCTAGCTTTTAGTCCAAATGCATTAAAGAAATCCGGAAACTGTTTTTATAAATTTGTAGAGTTCAAATGTCCTATTCAGGATTCAAAAAAACGATTTCCTGAATTACTCCTTGATTTACCGTACATTTTGTATGACTCAAATAGAATTTTTCATTATTATTTAAACCACAAACATAAATATTACGGACAGGTGCAATTAGGCATGTTTTATATTAAATGTTGAAGTATGCGATTTTGTAATCTTTATCTCTTATACTAATGATGTATTTCTTATTCAAGTAGATAGAGATGATACCTTTCTAGAAACTTTATTAAATAGGTTGCATATAATTTATTTCAAACATTATTTACAAAATTAATTATAAATGAAATGTTAATGTAACTTACTTTTCATGTAAATATTTGTTATTAATAAAATTTACGTATTTAACTATTTTACTATATTATTTTCACTCGTTACTTCTTGTAAAAGAGCACTCAATTATACCTAATACTAACTATTCTTACTGTTGAAATTTATCCTCAGATAAAAGTGGTAGACCTAAGTTAGTTAAATCATAATGTCATCTATATAGGGTAAAATAGACCACGATAATGTCCCTTTAAATATTTTAAAAACTTTAATGCGTTGTATTGCCCTTGTAACATGAACCCTAGCCCGAGCTATATCTGCTGTACATACTTTCAACATCATGTTTAGGAAACTGTTTAGTATTTTTTTGCAAAAATTGGATGAATTAATTTTACTAATTTAGAACTGCATTCTTTGCTAATTAAAATGCCTTTATCAACCATAATGACATCACCAGGATCAATTTTAGTGATAACATCCTCAGCATTAAATATAGCTTTATCAGAAACCCTACCACCGTATCCCTTGCTAATATATTTTATGAGACCAGATGGTGCCACCCCACTAAATATTTAATAGTATGCCGTTTTTTATAAAAAAAATTCGATTTGATTCTACACTTAAGGCATTTACTTTTTTCTATCGGAATTTCAGTGCAATCTAATACTACACGTGTCGATTTGTATTTTTTAAAACAAAGCGGCATATTGTTTAAAATTTCTTCCTTAGAAGGAAACCGTATTAATTGTTTCAATAGTACACTTAATTGAAAAACTGTAGTCCGGAAGTATAACTGTGCTGAACTAGGGCTTATTTTAAATAGTATTGCTAAGCTACTAAAAGACAAATCTAATTTTAATTTCACTAATGTCAACAGAGCTATATTTTTAGAAGATAAATTTGTTTTGTTATCTGCAATTTAGAAATACCATTAACTAAAGTTGATAGCAACTTCAAATTTGGAACTCCTGTTAAAACCTTACTACTGTGGTCACTACAAACTAGCTTATCAATATTATAAGTTTTCAAACTCTCGGAAGTATCGACTTGAATACCCTTTTCTTCAAACGTTTGTGCATTAAATTGTACTGCCGTTTCACTAAAGTATAATAAAGTGTGGGCTGCTAATTCCTCCTTTTCATTGATGTTGTTCGGTGTTCTAATATTGTCGTCAAGTATGTTTTCTGTCATGTAGCTTTCTGGGGAGTTTTTGTGAAGGCACAATACTTTTTTTTAATCGGGCATTTTTATTGATGTAATCTGAAACAACCCATCAATTAAAAATAGAGAGCTTATATGTATTATATACCTTTCAAAATGAAATGCAAACTTTCATATTTGAGGTAATAGTTTTTCCTATTTGTAAGGTTATCTTCCACTTTAATGATAATTTAGGGCATTTTGGAAGTTTATGTAGTGAAATATTATCTTTAAAGTAGAATTACACAGTGGCACACAACAGTTATTGTGACTTTTGGTCACTTGTAATGAATTTCCCATGATTTTAATAAAAACAATTTTAAATGCGAACACAGCGCATAAACAGTTTGTCAGTTTCGCGAATACTTGGCTTGCTATCGACACGAGTGTTTAAGCATTTAAAATTATCTCTTCTGTTCTGATAACGATAATAAACATAAAACATTCAGATTACTGTTCAGAGTTGCTACGATAGCATGAACGGCGCTAGATGACGCAACCTCTTATTGTTAAACAATTTATACATACAAAAAATTATCAATCGGTAAGAATTTTTACGTCATACGTAACGTGCAACAAAAGTAAGGTTGCCATTACTATATCATCATTTTCGTTGTGCGTTACATTTCTTAATATATAAATATATTAAGTTAGTTACAAAAGATCAAATTGAGATTTTAATTCCGCACACTTCTTGTAACATCAATCCTGGGACGCGCTGTATATCACATTTTTCTTCATACAATATTTTTTGCAATTTGGACGCCCCTCTCTGCTTGTATTTAAGGTTATTACTTATTGCGAAAGAATCATGCATTTACTATTTTAGTCTTGGAACACTTTCAAAAGATTTGTTGAATTGTGGTGCGCAACAACTTTTGTTTCAAGTGCGTGAAATGTTTTGGCCTATAGCAGGAAGGATGGGGGCAAAAAATGTAATTTGAAAATGTGTACAATGTTTTTGTGTCAAACCGTGTTTTGTTCAACCTGCAATGGCTGACTTGGCGGGGAAGCGCTTGGCTCACAATTTACCTCCATTTTACGAAAACATATATGCGTGTTAGTCCATTTGATTGCGGATATTCTAGACTTGAAATGATTAATACTATGTCCCAATCTTTCCCACACTTTCTGAATTCTGCGCTGTTAAACGGAATATTATCTTCTCTTCATTTCCCAGCCTTGCATTTTTTTTTTAAATTTTATTATTAAATTATTAGCAGATTTTCCATCTAGCCGAATAATTTCTAACCAATTTGAAAAGTAATCTATCGCAACCAAAGTATCTATATTTTTAAAGGCATTTTTGGCAAATTGCACATCGTGACACTATAATTTCAAAGTACTTTGTAATTCCAGGCCAATAAACTGTTGTTCTTTCCCG
Organism: Abscondita cerata; assembly: GCA_030710515.1. Taxonomy (NCBI): domain Eukaryota; kingdom Metazoa; phylum Arthropoda; class Insecta; order Coleoptera; family Lampyridae; genus Abscondita; species Abscondita cerata. Next base: position 47,051 of record JALBCR010000193.1, read on the forward strand.
TAACTTTACATTTTTCTATTCTTTGATCACCTTAGTGTATTTGTTCTAGAATATTTTCTCTTAGAGTATGTGAAATTATTAATTTATCATTCAGAAAAATGAAACCATTGTCAAGGCTTTACTCATTTTTTAATTTCCAGTACTGTCAAACCTGACCTGGAACTTCATATTTTTGTTTGGCTATCTATCTTAACACAACTTCTTAACCAACTGAGGAGTACCGTATTTTCGGTCTCTCCTTAAAGTTGACTTCTCTTCTCAGGTGATATTGCTAAATGTTTTGAAACAACTTCTAATTCTGGGTCATCACATACGATACAGTATCTTTCAAAAATTGTCGGGACAATGTGTCTGCAATGTTCTCTCCCACTTCATCTAATTCTGCTGCCCTAAAAAGGTTTCAAAATCAGAGTACTGAAACATTATAAATTCAATGGTACTAATTTACATTTGGATTTCCGCGTATTTTTAACAATGGCGGTTTATTAACCGCTTCCGCTATCTTAGAATCCGCCTATTGTCTTTTATTTTATCCTTTTTATGCCTACTTTTTTTCTACAGATATCTAATTTAATTCTCCGTATAATTACATATACGCGTTTATTTTGACACCATGTTATATTTAAATAAATAAAATAACTAGTTTAAACAACCAAAGTTTATATTTGGCACACACATGTATTACATTAGTAGCGGACGTTGACCGCGCATGAACATGCGTAATTCTGAATTATTAATCCATGAATAATAGCAATTCTAAAAATAACACGACATACCTCAATCTACTATAATTTATACATGAGTCCCTTAAATAGGGTGACTAGATGTTTATGTCGGAAAAGGACTTACATACTAAAAAGGATGATTTTCGTAAAAACCATTGATTGTAGTACTTCATACAATAAAATGCAAACGTGTGCCGAACGAGTACGAACCAGTAGCTGCAGTATGTTTTGACCTTATTTATAATGTAAAATTTCATTTCCAACGCAAGTGTTGGTTGAAACATAACGAGGTAAAAAATATTTTTCCCCTCCCTGTATTGTAAACAACCTATTTTGACACTGCTTTGACAAACGTAAGTGAAAGTTACTCAACAAGATATTGGTTGCCCTTAACGACAGGATGTAAGTCAACTTACATTCCTAGAGAAATAATAATCTAAAATTATTATAAGTAACTTTAATTTTTGATTTCATCAACATATTACAAAAATTCGGACAAAAATCCGATGATAATAATTGAAATGAATATTAATGGTACAATTATTCACATTATTAACAAAATTTGGAAACACGTTTTCTCGTTTCTTCTCGATGTCTATTACATTTTCTGACTCCACAGATCCTTCATTTCTAACCAATGTTTCTGTCAGTGTTGAAGCACTGCAAGAGACTTCTGGCTGAGTCTTATTGTATAAAATTTTATTCGCTACTTCCTTTTTATTGTTGGGGCTCTCAGCTACGTAACTTTCCACAATAGTAGCGGATTTCCACCTACCATGTCGCTTGATAGCTAATGCATCAACTCCAGTATTTGCTAATAAAGTTGCCGATGTTCTTCTAAAAGGAAAACGTATTTTTTCCGACAGGCTGGTTTAAGCACTTTCCATATTGATATCGCATAAAGAAGCGCTGATTAATAGTCGTCATGTGGGAGCGTGTATCAATGTACATACTTTTGAATTATTTTGAAATGACAAACCTGAGTGTCGTCACTTTTTGTCACTGTAAATGTACGTGACATTCCATTTTTGGAGTCTGGAATGGACACAATTATGACTTCTTGACTTATTTTAATATTGTCCATTTTCATTTCACAGAGTTCATTAGAACGGCACGCCCCAGCAACTCCCGTTACCATTACGACCTTCATCAATAGGTATATATCATCGGGGGCTTCAAGGATGAACTTATTTACATCCTCCCTGTTAAACACATTCGATTTTTTGGGTTTATAACCATCATTTTTTTCTCTTCAAAAATGCTCGAAGTTTTGGATACTTAGAAATATCTATATTTTCCTCTATAAAAAGGGTGGACTTCAACATCGAATACTCACACCATAAGCTTGATGGGGACTTCAATAAAGCACTTTCCTCGTGGAAATACGTCAACGTTTCTGAGACTGCAGTAGCCGTCTTGCTTTGGCACCAATTCTTAAAGGATTTACATGCTGCTTCATACCTTTTTTTCGACTTTTCCGGTAGTAGAGATAAACAAGCAATATTCGTTGATTCTTCTATGTCTGAAACATCCATTTTGTCGACACAGAATCAAACAATTCGATTTCTTCAAACTTTTAGCTATAAATTGTTAACTTGATTGTTGATAAACTAAAAACTGCTTATGTTGCTCTGGCAACGGTCCACAGCAACGGTCCACGGCTGCCTTCATAATTTAATGACAATGCTATCGAATGTAATGATAATGAAAATTCAAAAATATATCCAGCATTTTCTTGTAAACATACAATACAGAGAGGGGAAAAAATGTTATATACTATATGGGATGTAAGTAAAATTTACCAGTCGAGGACGAGTTTGCGCACGAGCGATAGCGAGGGCTGGCAAAAAAGTAACTATTTTTTGTTAATGAAATGGTGCGTATAACGATTCCTATAGAATAGTACAGGTTTTTAAGTAGCGCGCGCTCTGGATGCAATTGAAAACCCGTACTGAGGAATTGGTGCGCACGAGGAGCGCACGCACCGCGCGTTCGCCACGCAACATAATAAAAAAACAAGACAAAAAAGTTGTTGTTGGGTAAATAAGGGACTTTGTTTAACCGGTTTTTTGTACACAACACAATCTTAACTTTTCTGGTTAATTTAGTGTATAGGAAAGTAGATTACACTTTGAATAAAATTGGTAAACCCAAAAAAGCATTTTCAATAAATATGTTTTTAATTTAAATATGTACAACTTTTCTTGAAATAATAAATTGTAAAAACAAATTCTTTGAATAGCTTAAAAACATATTATTCAATAAAAACAAACAATAATTAATTTTTATTTGCAGTTTTATGCACACAATTTAAAACTCAGCAAAAATGCTATCTGACCTTGCATATTTAAAAACTTAATTTAGTAAAGCAACATTTTTTTATTTCAACATATAAAGTTACATTTTGCATAAACAAAATAGGTGTCCAAATGGTTCACTTTTCGTAACTGTTACATTTTTCGTAACTAGGTATGGAAGGAAAATTTTTCGCTACTTGTCAGATTGTTTTGACATTAGTTTTGGAAATGGTAACCATGGTAACATCGCTCACAATCGATTAGAATTTGAATTCAAAATAGATTTAATTCCTTTTTTATTTTTTTTCAAAATCAGAAAAAATATTTTATGTTACACGTAACGAAACATGATTTTTTGTAACTTATGTGATAATTGTGGGACGACGTGTTACTTGATCATATTCGAAATACTAGATCTAGTTTTGACTATGAAGTGGAACAAAGTTGGTGATTTTTAATATTAAATAATTCGGCTGGTTAAATTGATACTTTTATTTTTTTACAAAATATGCACTTCTCTTGGTCTAGACTACTTATCATTTATTATTCATTTTAATAAATTTTTTTTCCGAAATCGTCATTACAGTACAAAAAAATCGGCAGTAAAGCAAATAAAATCGGCACTAAAGTAATCCATTATACAACGATTTTTAAGTTCACATTTTCGCTGGTAGGAATGCGTAAAATGTATGTAAATTTTTGAATCGCGCATGTGCAGTGGAAACATTTGACGTAAAAATGAAAACAGCTGATTACATTTGCTACTTAAAGAACATTGTAAAATTGTCAGATTTTGTTAAAATTTTGGGATTTCGGAAAAAATATAATATGTACCTCGGAACTAAAGTTCTTTTTCATGATTCACGTTCGTCATGAAAAATGAAACTTTAGTGCCTTGATACATAAATAACTATTTCTTGATGTAAGTGCAACCTTAGGCTAAACTCCACCTCTAATTAGATCACTTATTGAATTTGCAATTAAACAATAAAGTGGTATTGTATTGTATTGCAACCACAAGTATAGTTTACGCATTACAAAAAGTAATATATAAAATGTTATGTGTTAGAAGTTGTCGTTTTCCCAATATTTTCTGCTTCCTCTATGGTATTGGGAAGTTTGGTGTTCATTGTTTCTGGAAGCAACAACGAGAGAATGGCTCCAAGAATACCACACAATCCAAGTATAACCATCGGTAACGGTTTCCATAAGGTTTCCTAAAATTTTAAAGTCCATACATCATTTTGAGTATTTAAATACCATTTATTTTAATTATTTTTTTTTAACGTCAAAACGTACGTCAATTTTCGTTAGAGTTTTTTCGTGTGTGTTTTTTAAGGGTTTTTGGTGCAAATATAAAATATGGAAGGTGATCAGTAACTTACAGTACTCCATGGTCAATAAGAAAAACATGTTGTTTCTGAGAATCACCACTTTGGTTTCCGGACCTGGTCATCAAGACCCTCCCGGATAATTAGGAAAAAAATGTACAACACAATTTTACAAAACACAATCACATTACACACCTAATTAATATTATTACATGTGAATACTAGGGTGGGTAAGGGTTGGCATGTTTAGGTTTTAGTGGTTTTCCTAAACTTTGAAGTAAATGCTTTGCCAAGACGAACTAATCCACAATTGCACACGGTTTCGTCACCACACTGTACAGGTTTATACTGATTTTCTGGGGCACCATACATAACACTTACATCACAATACAATATTTAAAATGTACCATACGATTAAATAAATAAATTCAAACTACTTACCAATAACGGCAACTGAGGAGCTACTACTGTACCTATACCTCCAAACAGGGTACAAGTTGTAAGACACTTATTTCTAAACGTAGTTGGGAATAGTTCTGTACTTATAGTGTACATTACGTAAAGAGTAACGGTACTTCCAAATTTGGCTAATAGATGGATACATATTCTTGCCCAGTACAAATCTGAAATTTTGTGATAGATCAAAAATGAAACGTTTCTATATTATTTTATAACCTGTTGGTATAAAAATTAAACCTATGCACGCTAAACCGCTTACTAAAAATGCTCCAGCAAGAGGACGTCGTCGTCCTATATAGTCTGTGACAATGTAAACTATACATCCTGGAATTTCAGCAGCCATCGTTAAAATATAATCTAAATAACTATTACTAGACAATTGAACTGAATTTATAGTTAATCCGTTATACGCAAATAAACAAGAAAACCAACAAATTGCACAATTTGCTAGTCTCATCATTAATAATTTGGATCTCAACAATTGTGCATTCGTATTTGTTTTAATTTCTTCTTTGTCAATTTCAAGTTGGTCTAAGTCTTCAAAAATGTTTTCGGGTATTATTATACCGTTAACTTCTGATAAACGTTTCAATATAACTTTGACATCATTAAACCTTTTTTTGGCTAACAACCATGTAACTGACTCTGGTATTAACCAATAATAAAATACCATAATTAAATTAAAAGAATACGTAATTTGCAGTAAAATCCTGAAATCTAAGTTTATAACAAAACTTAAAACAACGATAATTTAGTAAACACCTCCACGACTGAACAATCCATGCTATCGAACCTTGAATTATTCCTCCTAATGCAGTTGCAACGCTAATTAAGAAACTCACCAAAACACGTTTTTTGGGCTCAACTAATTCTGAACCTAAAATAAGGTATATATTTATTCATTACAGTTGCAAATTAGTTTGATAGGCTTTGCCTAATATCCAAACTGCAGGAAAAGATCCTGATCTGCATATAGCATCTAAACATACTAAGGCTATAAATAACCCATATGATTTAACAAAGGAACGTCCTAAACCTATTAGGCCGGTTAATGTTAGTCCATAAATTAGTACAGTTTTTCTTCCAAACCTAAAATAAAACGTAGTGTCTCTTATTCTTCTATTTTTAAAATTTAATTTACACAATTAATTCAAAAGTATCATTAGTTAAATATCTGAACTAGAGAATTGTAATAAAATTTCAATATGTACTTTTTTAATCAGACCGATTTTGATTTTTTTTAATTAATTTTAGCGATAAATTCAAAAAAGGTTTAAATATTATGTAAAAAATGTGTTTTTTTTAATTTAAAACTAGTTGAAATCCCGCCCTGTAGAATTATAGCTTATGTAAAAAAAATATTTTTCACTACATGAGCCCAAGCCCTCTGGTGGACCCCCTCCCCCCATTCTCTCTCTCTGAACATAGGAAATACATTGATTGACGTGGAATTTTTAAAATGCGATTATGCATTTTAATGTGCAAGCCGTGTAATTCAGACATCAATATTTGTTATTTTAATTGGGACACCTAGTATATTTTAACATTGGTAGATGAGAAATTATGATTTACTTTACGTTTCTTATTTCCATCTCTTTTGAAGGTTTTAATGTAATTAAAATTGCTTAATTATGTTTAAACATGATTGAAGCACAAAATTATAATAGTTGTTCGACGTGATAGACATTTTCTTGAATATACAGCCTGATTCTGTTTTCAAATAATCTTCGAACGTCTCTCAAAACATTTAGAGTGATTGATGCAAATGCAACTTATTCTTATTTTCATGTCATCAATTGTAGTTGGAAGTAGAGCGTACATAATATTTTTTACATAGCCCCATAAGAAAAAGTCCATTGAAGTGAGGTCCGACGATCTAGCTGGTCAGTTACAAGGATCACTCCTTCCTTTCCACTTATTTAGAAATTTTTAGTATAGATAATTTCTCACTGGCCGTGGAAAATGAGAAGGAGCACTATCAGTCACATTTTCCCCTAATGGCTATAGGAATGTCCGAAAATCAAAAAACCTAAGTATAAAATGTTTTTCTCTAATTTTGACATGTAAAAGGACATTTCTCGTAATCAAAGTAAGTGTTGAAACTATCTACTTTTCGTAACTAGTAGAACTTTTCGTAACTAGTTACGAAAAGTAGAACTCTTTATAACTACTTTTCGTAACTAGTTATGAAAAGTAGAAAATCAGATGGTATTTCTCTAACCTGTTTACTGTTTGAGGTTATATGGATAACATTCGTTTAGCTTTTTAAATTTATATATAGAATATATACAATGGGAATATGTTAATATGATATTGAATTAAGCACGTTTACTGTGTTTTTGTCAAAATTAGAAAAAATCTTGTATGTAACACGTAACGAAACATGATTTGTCACAGATTACGTAAATAGCTATTAATCAATTTGAGTTTTTTTATGAACTTTCAAAATGTGCAATAAAATGAAGGGTGTTCAATTTAAAAAATGTATGTTTAAATAGCACGTTTTATTAGGACATCCTGTATATTTCAAACTATTTTTAAATTATAGTTCTAATTATTCTACAGATCCTGTATAGTGTAGAATAATAATGTTATGTAAATATTGATAAATCATTGACATTTGTTATAAATGTCAGCATAAAAGCTTTAGTACTATACTTATTCAGTAAACAGCTGCATATTTAAAAAAAACACACTTTTTTTAAATAGCAACCCACCAATTTTTTTATTCTGTTTGATGGAATTTTCTTAATTAATTACGGCTTTGCCATTTTAGAGATTTTTTTTTTAAATTTAGTATTCGGAAGAAATGGTCACCAAACTAGTGTTTTTGGAAATTTGGGAAGTTGTTCTTGTAAATTCGTAGATGAAAGTCAGAACTTTTTAAATAGTCTAAAAGATTTTTCTAATTCGCCATACTTGTTTTATATGAGGGAGCTAATTTTCAATTTTTTCAAATTGCTGAAGCTCATTTTTTTTTAAATGGCACTCTTAATTTCTTTCAATTGTTTCTAATGTAGTTTTTTATTCTCTATCGATTTGGCACTTATATATTTTCTCCTAACATCTACTGTTATGGAGATATTTATTAATTTTCAATGTTGTTATTTTAATCAAGCAGGTTTAATCTAGTAGACTTCGTCTATTAAACAAATACCATAAAAAGAGAGATCCTTAAAAACCCATAAAAATGAAAAAAAATATTAATTTAACAAGTGTTCAAAATGTTAGCAATTTCTTTGTAACATCTCGTGAATGACGTTAGAAAATGCGGTATTTATTGTGTTTTTCATTGCTTCTTATGTAGTAGGACGTTCTTGAAAAACGTAATCTTTATGCACCCCATAAAAGGAATACATGGCAGTAAGATTTTCCCACATATTCAGTAACTACAGTTTATAATATTATAAATTCCGTCTTTCCTGTTCTGATTTTTCTTTGAACAGTACCTTGTAGTTTACCGATTGTAGTGATACATGCATGACAAAATTTCAAAACAAGTCACGAGTATCAGAGGTGACAACTAACCCATGTCGTAGTACATAAATTAGAAGTAAGTAACCCACTCCAAAAATAAAGTTAATAAAATTTGGCATTAACAAAAGAAAGTTGTGATCGTCAAATAAATAAAATGGAAAAGGATCCTACATTGTGATTATTTTTAATTTCTCTACAAGATTTGGATAGATTTGGATTGAATGAGAACTGATTCACTTTAGATAATATATTATAAACCAATATATTAAAATAAAACTCACATGCAAACCACAATAACATTAAATATTTAATTCCTGCATAGGCTGCTTACAAAAAGGAAAACCTTAAAAGTACATTGGACATACACAAATAACACACAAATCGCAAAGGCATAACACATAAAATGTCAATAATCAAAATATTAACCAAATCAAATAAAACACTGCAACAAGATATGTTCATCATATTTCAATTCTTATGGGATAAATAATAATCAAATAGCCTCATGACTTCGATTGTCGAATGTTAGTAAAAACACAGAGAAAACAAAAAAATCAAAACATTGCATATACATAATAAATATCATATCAAATAAAATCAAGATCATATATCAATAACCTCTGCTTTAGTATTCTTTGTATCACCAGGTAAATAATAAGTTCAATGTCAATAAATGTCATAGTAAAAGTTTCATGTTAAATTGAGAGAGAGAGATAAGCTACTCCACTTGCATCAAACCAGCTAGGACATAGTCAATCAACGGTTGTTGCCAGGCAGCGAACCGCTCCTTTCTGACGAACACTCCCCAACGTTTGCTAAATCAAAAATATCAAATAATTCCACGGTAGGAGTGTACAAGCTACTCCACTTGCAACAAACCAGGTAGGACAATTAAATCAACCAACGGTCGTTACCAGGCTGCTTAAAATACACCCATCAGATTCGAACTAAATCAATATATCAAAAAACAACATCGATAAGAGCCTTCATTCAAAAACGTTCCCCAACTTGTAAAAGTCAAGTTCAAACGAATTCATGAGTAATGGTACCCATTCACTTACAGTTCGCCTGCGGGCTGTGGACTAACGTCCACGTCTGCAGACAATAACCGATTGAGGCCACACATTATTCAGTCCGCCTTCCAGACCAAATCTTACGATATCGGACCTACAAACCGTGGCCTGCAGGCGACCTCAAATTTCGCCACACACTTATCAGTTCATCATCGGGCAACCTCAGCGTGATCACAGTTTTTCAAATACAACAGTGTGTTAAAAATGCCGTATTTAAGAAGACGCGCTAAAGTGGCGGCGGCGGCGTTATTAATATTATTAATATTAATGGAAAAGCCAGTTAGACAACGCAAACGATTCTGGGTGAAGGATTGGCTGCTGAAAAGAGACACGTTGTCCCATATGAGTCTTAATAAAAACTGCGAACATCTAGAACCGATGACTTAAAAAATTATCTTCGGATGGATGACAAGACGTTTAAAAAGTTATTAAATGTTGTAAAACCTTACATTACAAAGAAAAATACTAAAATGAGAAAAGCAATTAGTGCAGAAGAAGGGTTAATTGCAACATTACGATTCCTGGCAACAGGGCGAAGTTTTGAAGATTTGAAATTTTCAACGCTTATTTCGCCTCAGGCACTAGGAGTCATAATACCTGAAACGTGTAAAATGATCTACAAAGGTTTAAAAATCAGTATTTAAAGGTAAGTAAATAAACATTTATTTTTGTTTTTATTTTGGTACATATAATAATACATTATTACATAATGTAGGTATAGAAAAACTCATCAAACCTCTTAAAGATAAGATTACAAAAACGGTTATTTAGAGTGTAGAGTAATTAATTCAGACAACTCTTGATCAAGTTGTTCAGGTGAGGCATTTTCATTACGAACAGAAGTAGCTGCAAATGCTTTGTGGTGAGTGTCAGGGGAAGCAACTGTTGAATACAAAGAAGGTGTACTACTTGTGCTCGGTAGGTGTACCTGCGGAAACTGATAGGGATGCTGGTATTGAGACCCATGTAAATGCTGCTTGTAATAATGGGGCCCATGTGAGACTGGTATTTGGTTTACTTCATAGTTGAAACTACGTTGATTTGTCACAGGTTTGCTCACCACAACATCGGAGTCGGGAGTCAACTTATTTTGAACTGCATAAAAAGAACTTTGTGTAGTAATTGTTCAGCGTACAACCTTTGCTCTTCATTCATTCTTCGAAACTTATAAGCTACATTTTCTCCGATTGCGTGAAACTCGTCTGTTTTTTCATTTCGTACTAGTGTACTGCATACCTTCTCAATCAATTCGCGTTGGTCTGCTACCTGTCTCTTTGGTGCAGAACGAGTAGTCGAAGTTGTAGACGTTCTCGATGGACACCTGCTACTACTTGCCGAGATATTAGACGGTTGAGGGACGTTACTGGTGTTATTGCAATATTTGTAGCGTCAAACTCGTTATTAGCAACAGTACTTATAGGACTGCGGATTTCTTCAGAATTTTGTTCGATCTAAAACAATAAAATGGAAAAACTTATGAAAACTTTTAATGCCACCCCACTGAAATATCTAAATATCTACTGTATATATATTTTTTAGATTCCCAAAACCTCTGAGGAATGGCAAGACATAGCGAGGAACTTTGAAAATAGATGGAATTTTCCCAACTGTGGGGGATCCATTGACGGTAAACATATTAGGATTGTGAAGCCATGCAACAGTGGATCATATTTTTATAACTATAAAGGCTACGACAGTATAGTTTTGATGGCAGTTGTAAATGCCGATTACGAATTTATTTATGTCAGCGTCGGATGTAATGGAAGAGTATCTGACGGAGGAGTTTTTGACACCACAACTTTGCACGATAAATTGTTAAATGGAAAGTTAAATATACCGAGTAATGAAACTACTAAAGAAAATATGAATTTTGTTTTGTGGCAGATGATGCTTTTCCATTGCATGCACATATACTTAAGCCCTTTGCTCACAAAACATTAACATACGAGGAACGTATCTTCAACTATAGATTAAGTCGAGCCAGGCGTACTGTAGAAAACGCGTTTGGGATATTAGCCAACAGATTTCGAGTTTTTCATACGGCTATTAACATGAAACCGGACAAAATCAATTACATCGTTCTTGCCTCTTGTGTTCTACATAATTTTTTACGACGACATGCAACACACGCTTACTTATCAAAAAATATTGTTGATACTGAACTTCTTGATACAGGAGACATAATACCGGGAGATTGGAGGAACGGGTATATAATAGATAACCTACAACCAGGTTATTGGCGGAATCCATCACAAATAGCCAAAGACACCCGCGATGCTTACAAAAGTTATTTTGTGCAGATAGGAAAAGTTTCCTGGCAAGATAAATTTGTTTAATTATTTTTCATTACATAAAATACAGTTATTTTTAAAGAAATGTGCGGTTTTGTTTGTATGTATGAACATAAAAACTAAAATTTGTTTTTTAATGTATCTAATGTGGCGTTTTCGTCAACACCTTTATAGTATTGTAACAATGACGCATATGCCTTTTCGCGTAGCACTCTGTTAGATTAATTTTTTGATTTTATTTGCCACAAACACGGATGCATCCGATACATGTCTATCAATCCTGTTATAAATTCTGGTTGATTGGATTTATTGTCGCCCATGTTTATACTTTAATTGTACCAGTTCTCATACATATTAAAGTTGATCCGCAAACCAAATTTCAACTTGGCTGAATAATGTGAACTGCGGGCCGAGACTTACGATAAATCGCCACTCACTGAAGGGTTTCGTCCGCCTGCAGGTCACGACTTATCGTCGGCCTTCATGTGAATGGTGAAGCTTGGCCTCAAGGCAATCGAACTTAAGGTAACGGCCCGCAGGCGGACTGTAAGTGAATGGGTACCATAAGGTATCGTTCACATCCAGTTAAACTAAATCAATGCAGACACAAAAAAAAAATAAGAATCTACGCACGAATACACGAAGCTTTCCTCTTACATTTACTAAGTTAGCTTAAGAAGTTCTCATTGAACATTACTTTACAATCACACATGGTAAAACTGCACACAAACATAATAAACTGTCTAGTAATTTCTTAAGTTGAAGTTGACACAACAATTTCGTATACACGTTAATTTTCCGTATACGCAAGTGTTAGCGGAATGGTGCTAAACATTTGCCAATTCTTAATTTTACGTACGTTAATTCAATTCAAATAGATGTAAACGACTCTTAAAACAAACGATTTAAAACAAATAATAATTTAGTAGCGTTCTAGATCTTGTTGCATTGTTAGAAAAAGTCCCCTTCATATGTTCTAAAAATAGACTGAAAACGCCCCAAATTTATGCCTCCGCGACAGTGGTTATTTTACAATCTGAACTAAACATTGTTAACATTGTTTCCCATAGCAATATATATATGAACTCAATTTAAATTAACCCGTAATAAAAAAAATCATTTGATAAATTGGTGACGAACGCTTCATGAGGGCGTTTTACAAAAAGAAAATACGCGCGAGACAATTCTCTACGTAATAACGTAAGAAACTACATTAGCGGTTACTACTTAGTTAATTTTTCTAGAATTGTGGTTTAAACAATTGTAAAAGGTAAAACTAAAAACGTGCAAAAGGGCAAACTTAAATCTGGTTCAAAATAAAGCATCCCCAAAATTAATCTAAACATACATTGTACATACCTCTAGTAACACGTTACAAGGTTCACACACAAGTGTCCCTGCATCGCCCTTATTTCATTAGTTCGAACAAAAAAAATTTAAGGCGTAGAATTCTTTCCGATATATTTCGAGAGCAAAAGCGTACAAAAAAAACTAGCGGTTTAATATGCCGTCTACCTTTCAGGGTAATTATACCTAATTTTTGTATTATTATTTAATTTTTAAGTCTGGAACTCTACACGATCCTGTTTGTTCGAATCGAACCAATAAAAAACTAAACGCAATAAGTACCTTTTACTCTGACGATTTGTATTTTAATAGAAGCAACTCATACTAGAATAAAAGAGAACACTCAATTTGGTGTATTATGCTTGAACTAGGAAAGAAAAGGTGTTTTTTTCACTGTTTATTAAATACTTTATGATGTAAAATATAAACTAGAATGCAAGAAAAGAATATTATGAGTTTTCAAAAGGATTAAAAATGATAACGTCAAGAACATATACGATAATAATATGAACTACTTCTTATGTTTTTCATTAAAACATGTTAGGCACATTCCAGGTTTTCCAGGGCATTCGTTGCAATAACTGGACACTTTTGTCACTAAATTGCTTGCGTCTTTACTTGAGTGAGTTTGGCGTAATTGATTATAACATCATTGGTATTGTCTTATTCTCATTTTTCCTAGTTCCAATGGCTTGATGAACATATGCGGTGCTCTTTTGGGAGTTCTTGTATTTTCTTAAGCTTCAGAAACCAAAACTAATTCTTGTGCCAACCTTCTTCTGAACTCTGTTATGGAAACTTTTGATGAACTAATTCTATTGAAAATTATCCAAGAACTTACAATGCATGTTTCAAATAAAATTTCAAAGGCCAATTTTCGGTACCATTTGAGACTTCTTCGTAAAACCGAATGGTACGATGCCATCTGATCACTAGAATCCACGCCTTTCTTTGCTTTATTGTAATCAATAATTACTTTTGGCTTCAATATTTCATCTCCTTGTCTTGTCTGTTTACCGCTAGGTACACATTTCGCAGTATGACTTGAATCTGTACTCTACATCAGAACTGGTCGCTTATGCATCCATTTGATAATTCGTAAACAGCCATTCTGAGTGCCGTAGACGTCACCTTTTCTCATTTTTGTGGCAAACTCTTGGGTATACCTCTTTGATTCGATCTCATTGTACCACGGTAAATGATGTTTCGTTCAAATAATGATAATGCTAAATGTAAACTTGTATAGAAATTGTCAGCATATAAGTAATAATATCTGTCTTCCAGAGTAATATTTTTTAAGAGATCGTACACTATTTGTTCAGAGTGACTTACTTCTGGGTTCCTAGCATTTTGCCTGTATACACAATCAAATTGCTTGTATAGCCATCCACTGTACACATTTTATATAAGTTTATTCCATAAGGATCAGTTTTATTCGGGATATATTGTTTGAATATCAACCTCCCTTAAAACGGCACCATACTCTCATCAATGACAAGAATTCTTCCCGGTGTTAGTACTTTTCTGAAATTTTTGTTTATGGTCTCTAATAAGTTCTGTATTTTAAAAGCCGATCGCTTCTGTTAGCTGTTTCATTATTACAAAAATGTATGCATCGCAACAACAGAAGGAATCTATCTCGCGTCATCGTAGATGCAATAAACTCATTATGGAATATTGTATCTTTAGACCAATACAGATTTAAAGCTGGTAGATCATTTAGTCCCATTACTAAAACAATTGAGAAGAAACGTTTCATTTCATCCACGTCACAATCCACCCACAAGTTGAGACGAGATTTTGATCAACTTTGGTTATTCAGCATTTGATGAGCAAATCTATTTGTTTCTTGGACTATAAAGTCGAGCAGATCGTTTGTTAGAAATAATTGGTATGCATCTATAGGACTTTTAATTGCTTTGATGTCGAAATTCATTATAGCTGATTCCTGACGTCTTTGAATATCAACATCAGCTTCAATAATATCATGCCACTCACCTTGATGCGTGAAATTTCTTAGGGGTACCTCTTCTGGCTTGTCCACATCGATATCGTTCGTGGTATCGTTGTAATTCAAGTATTCTTTGTCAGTGGAATCATTACCACCACTCTCGGAGTCTGATGAAGACGGCACGTAGTTTTTGTCGAGAACTGAGTCGTCGGAGTCCAAATCTTCCTCTGATTCACTAATATTTTTTAACACGAGTCATCAATATTATTACACGAAATAGGAATTGAACACTTGACATTATTATGTTCTTCAGACGTTTGTACCGTCTCACATTCACCTAACGAATCTGCACTTGAGTAGTCTTTTTGCTGCTTACATTGAGCTAAAAGCAATATCTTCCTTGCACGTGACGCATGTTGAATGCATCGAAATGTAGACGTGTGGTTGGTAATTCCACATATGCCGTGCATGGGACTGACTTGCGCAGTCAGATAAGTAATATACGTTGAGAATGGCGCGCAGACTATTACCGGTCCCGAGCGCCTGGTGCCCTATATAAGTAATGAAATTGTAATTCAGTGCGTTACCGGTCCTGGGCGACCGGTAATCTTTCTTAGTTCGTCAAAATACCGGACATGATAACAAATCTAATCCCCGGGACCGGTGCCGCAGTCAACCTGTTAAACACTTCTGACTTACATCTAAGAATTTTCAATAACAAATTCCAAAATTTCCATAAACACCAGTTCTGACCATTTCTTTCTGATGCTGAATTTTTAAAGAAATTACTCTAAAATGGCAAAGTCGCAATCTATTTAGAAAATTTAAATATATTTTTCATCTAAATTAAGCCTCATCGAACCAAATAAAAAACTTGATGGGTTACTATTTTAAAAAAGTGTAACTTTATGCTGCCCAGCGAAAACTAAACACCTTGTATAAACAAAAAGATTTTTTTAAATATACAGCTTTTCAATAGAAATGAGTAGAGTAGGTAATAAACATTTTATGTTGACATTTATACAAAGGCACTAGAAATCAAGGTCGGAGTAATGGCGAACCCTGTATAAGATACTTTTGATAATATTTCAATAGTTTTAGAATCGTAAAAAAGGCCATTGAAAATTTTCAATTTTGGGCGTACTATTTGACTAAGATAAAAATTTTACAAAAAAAGTTGTTTATTTTAATGTCCTTTATAAACCCTTTAAGCTTGAAACACATATTTTGCGACATCCTTTATGTACGATCTAGAATAGAATGTGATTAATTGTGTTATTACCTATCAGAGAGCATTCCAAATGTAGGCATTGCAATTCCTATTGCAGTGGCCGGAATTGTTCCAACTAATGTCAACTTCCAAACGTTTTCGTCGCATTGTAAATTAAACTGAAAAGAAAGAATTGTTTAATATTTTTTCGAATAGAAATATGTTCTTAATGACTTCTTGTGAATGAGGAACACGTAAATAGCGTACCTAAAAATGCCAACAGATCACTGTACTGGCAAATTGACTGTAAAATCGTAATGTCGTTAGTGTGATAACGTAATAAATGCGAATACAATCGTCCATCACACTGATAACGATATTATGACTTTATCATCAACTTACTTGTATCATTGATTATACAGAGTAGCCCAAAAGTTTGGAGAGGGTTGTTTTTTAGCGAAACTATAAGAAATATTCAAACATAAATTCGCAGATCCTTAATTGTAAAAATGCAATCTTTATTGCGCTACAATTTTTTTTGATTTTTTAATAGTTTGATTGTGGGGTATCCAACATTTTTTTGTAAATGGCCACCTCCAAATATATTCTATCGAGACTATTAATGTTGAGAGTAATGGCAGTGAAAACTGAAAAGTAGTATCCGAGCTGATGGCAAGATGCGATTAGATGTGGACCCTGGGTAGGCCCATCTTACAGTAAGAGAATAGTCCAGCTTTGCCTTGGTTCCCGAAACTTTAGAAAAACAAGGTTTTCTCTGCCATTACTCTGAACATTAGTAGCTTCAATAAAATTTTTGTGGAGGTGGTCATTTAAAAAAAAATGTTGGTATCCCCCACTCAAACTATTAAGACATCGAAACAAATTTGTAGGGCAGAAAAGATTGAATTTTTTACCATTAAGGATCAGCTAATTTGTTTTTCAATATTTCCCTTAATTTCTCTAGAAAACGACCGTGTCCAGATTTTTGGGCTGCCCTGTATAAAACTTTTTTACAATCAATGCCTATACAGTAGCATGTTTGAATTTTTAGTTAATTTTTTTCATTTTTATGTAATGAATATTATTTTTCTATGCCAATCAAAGCAAAGTTATGACAATTATCGCAATACTTCTAAGTTTCACACATTATACTATAAGTATCTACACATTGTTTCGATTATTCAGGACATCCTAGAATCCGAACAGAATTAGATACATACATGAATAAAAAGTTCTTAACGTAACTTTAATATTATATCAAATTATTTCTATATGTAGTTCTAAAAGAATATAGTCTATGCAGTTTCTGTTCGTCATAGCTGACGTCATCATTAACTAGTATAATTATAATTTTGTATCAAACTTAACTCGATACATAAGCAGACAGTGTAGGTACTAATATCAATGACGTGAAAAATAGTATGTCCAAAGTCCACAGCACAAATTACATAAACTATAGGTAAATAATCTTTTAGAACATACATAGGTATGTTACACTTACTTACGTCCTGCAAAATTGAGAGATCTGTAGTTTCATAAATAAAGTCTTCGCAAGATTCTGTTTCTTGACGATTAAAACTCGATGCATTACAAATATTTTCGTCAAAACGTTTAAATTTGAGACATTTAGAGGGTTTGCCATCGTCTGCAGGTATTGCGTCTGGCCACCAATCCGGCAAATATTCAGTTGGCTCTACATCGCATCCAACTATTTTACATCTTAAAAATCCATGTGTAAAAAGCCTTATATTTTTAACAAAAGTTACTCACCTATGGTTTACATATTTAGTTTCAAACACATACACAATAGAAGAGAAATATATAATTATTGCACAAATAAAAATAAAAAATATTATGCGATATTGATATTTGCCCAACTTTCCAAATTCTGATAGAATTGGGTCTAAAGCAGCACTCGTTTGTACAGTCATAGATGAACGGTGTCTGTACTTGTATACGGCGCTTAATAAACCGATAAATGTATAAATATAGATTATACAACGCGTTGCGTTATCGTAGAAATGCGCTCATTGGAGATAAATATACGGTAACAACCTTTTATTGATTTAAAAAAATATATGTACAGTTAATAATTGTAAGTTTATTTCCCAATGTATTGTATCTACCTCTTATATAATAATGAATATAGCAGCAAAATATATCGCTGATTAAAATTGGTATAAAAATTTAGCGTAAAAGAAAAAAAAGACAAATGTTCTGTACAATGTAACCCTTAGCTCCGTAAAAAATGGATTTTCTTTAATTAGTAATCGATTTTCTTCTATACTCTCTATATTCCTTCCACTTTATATTTTTGTCTCTGCATTTTGGTGTTATTCGTTTGACTATTACTTCTTTTTCTTATCCTAAATTGCAATAGTTTTTGAACTGTTTTGTTGAGTTTCTCTTTTCTTATTTTCATTGTTTTTCGAAAATATTTTTTAACTTTTTTATTATTTTTTTGCTTTCTTTTTGTTTTACGATTTACTTCTCTTATAAGGTCTCTTTATTACGTCTTGATATTTTTGGATTTGTAACTTAATTCTTTTGTATGTTATGTACACCTAAATATGATTCACGAATTCTGTTGCAAAATTAATTAACAAAAATGTAAATACAAAAGATGCATAGGACCCAAGAAACAACTAGCAAAACAATTTTGAATTTATTGAGAAATTTTTTAAAGAAGTTGAATTTTGTTTAAGTAAACAGTTAGGTACATTAAAAACTAAATGTTGAAATAAACACATTGTTGTTTAATTTTTGCGCTCTTCGCTTTGTTTCCTTGGTGGATTTTTGGAGCATGCGTGTATTGTTAAAGGGA
Source organism: Abscondita cerata (assembly GCA_030710515.1). NCBI lineage: Eukaryota > Metazoa > Arthropoda > Insecta > Coleoptera > Lampyridae > Abscondita > Abscondita cerata. Next base: position 66,036 of record JALBCR010000193.1, read on the forward strand.
GGTGGTTATAAGAATCAAAACGATTACAGCAGTTTATTTTTTTCGTCCATTAAAATAAAGTTATATTCAGTTTCGACGTTTTTTTAATTAATTTTGCAACAGGTTATGGGTTCAGACAACGCATCCCTATACAAGTAGTGATTAATTAGTTATAAAACGTAGTTTACGGTTTAGGGTTCGCGTTTCTTTTTGTGTGCTGCAGGGAGAGGTCTTAGTCTACCGCCATATTTGTTGATGTTGTTGATGAAACTTCGCCAAAGCCTAATGGTAAAGATACCCAGTGCACTAAAGGATTAGATTCAGTTGGACAAAAAAAGCAAGAATGATAATCGGATATGCACTTGAACCGAGCCAAGTAAGACATTTCATGAATTTAAAAACCGCCAACGAAATGTGGACACGTCTTTCGTCAATTTAGGAAATGAAAAATGGAGCATCTGTTCATTTGTTGCTACAGCAATTTTTTGAATACAAGATGGCTAACAACATGATAATTTCGCAACACGTGGTGCATGTTGAACAAATGGCGCAGCGTTTGGAGGACTTAGGACACAAACAAGAAGATATGGCGATAGTGACCAAAATTTTACTTAGTCTACCACCACAGTAACAATAGTTTATTGCAGCGTGGGATTCGCTTGATAAAAAAGGAACAAAAACTGTCAAATTTATTGCCGCGTTTATGGAAACTAGAATGCTTATCAATGGAATTTCCCAATTATCAATTGGAAATGGAAACGTAGCTCTTGTACACAGTCCGACTCAACGCAATTCCAACGAGAAAAAACAATGCAATAAATTTCGAAGTAAATGTAATTTTTATTGGAAAAACCGGTCACAAGAAAAGAAATTGTTTTCTGTTTAAAAAAGAAAAGAAACATGGTGAAGCAAATAGTGCATCGAGTTCAAAAGAACCTTCAAATTATTTGTTTACGCATACAATAAAATACGTTCGTTGATATCGACGAAAATGATAAATTTTACGCGACTCTGATGCTTCACAACATATGACAGCCAGGCGCGAGTGGTTCGACGATTACGTTGAATTGAAAAAAGAAGAGCAGAAATTGATTACGATCGGTAACGATAAAGTGTTACGCGCAGTCGGTATCGGAACTATTAAAATTAATCGAACTTAATAATCTTGTTCAAAATTACAAACTAACCCAAGTGTTACATGTTCCTGGTATCGGTAAAAATTTATTTTCTCTCGGAGCCGCTTCAGATAATGGTGCTGACACGATAATGAACAAAAACGAAATTAAAATGTTTAACAACGGTGTTTTAATAGCATACGGAACAAGGTCAAATAACACACTATACGAAATGCATTTCCGCGTATGTTTTGGTAATGGCAATGCAAACATTGCAAGTGCCGTCGCTACTTCAATCGAAAGATGGTGGAAGGGATTCAAAAATGCCCCTTCGAAAGAAACAGAAGCTACTGAGCGTTAATTCAGAGCAGTCGAACTTTAAAATTATTGTATATATTTTATGTTACCACAAGGCAAATTGTATTGCTTATATTAAATAACACTGTGTAAAAAAGTGAATTGTGAGTGATATAAATAGCTCTTTAATAAAGTTATTATTTGCCAATTAAATTAAACACTTTCTTAAACGAATATGAAACCTTTGGGCACATGAATAAAATTGCTGATGAAAATTTGACAGTTATGGTAAATTAATAAACTCAGATATTTTACATACAAATAATTCTTATATTATTCCTCATCATGCTGTTCATAAAACAAACAGTTCGACATCCTCCCTAAGAGTCGTGTTTGATGCATCTAGTAAAACGCATAACAATTTATCATTAAACGATGTCTTACTTAATGGCCTACTGGTACAAAATGACTCGTACACAATATTATTAAAATTTCGGAAGCACAACATTGTACTTTCGGCAGATATTGAAAAAATGTTTCGACAGGTTTTAATTCATGAATCGCATCGCATGGCGAGACAATCCTAATGATCCAATTGGATTATATAGATTAAATACTGTCACGTATGGGTTAAAACCAGCCACATTTCTAGCTACACGATGTATTAAAGAAATAGCTTTAAACATCAAGAAATCTATCCCGACGCTTCACGGCAATTATTAAAGACATGTACGTTGACGATTTCACGTCAGGTGCAGATACGCTAGAGGCAGCTATTGAATTGAAGGACAAGGTAGATCAAATACTATTATCTGCGGGTTTTAAATTAAGAAAATGGCGCAGTAACTCTTTAGATTTTTTAGAAAATTGTAAAAATATTACTAATTCTGATAAACATTTAATAAAGGACTACAAAGAGGTTAAAACTCTTGGATTAGTCTGGGACTCAAATAAAGATGTCTTGAAATTTGTTATAAATTTAAAAATCGAAAAAAATGCACAAGTTAGAAAGCGCAATGTGTTATCTTTGATACTACAAATATTCGATCCTCTTGGTCTCATTTCCCTAGTAATTATTTTAGCAAAGATACTGATGCAAAATCTTTGGTTATCAAAAATTGGGTGGGATCAAAACATTTCACCTGAATTAAAGCAGCAGTGGAATAACATAAAATTCTCAGATTCTAGCGAACGAGCTTATGGATGCGTGTTGTATATTAGAATTGTAACTGAAAATGACATTATCGTTAATATTTTAACAGCAAAGTCTAGGGTAGCACCTACAAAACAAATTAGTTTGCCAAAATTGAAATTGTGCGGAGCATTGCTACTTGCAAAATTAATAAAACGAGTCACCGAAACACTTGACGAAAAATTTGACTCAGTGATTTGTTGGACAGACTCGAATATTGTTTTAAGCTGGTTAAAATCAGCATCCATCTAATTGGAAAACTTTTGTGGGTAATCGAGTCTCTAAGATACAACAGCTTACTAAACATTTTAGTTGGAGGCACGTGCCTAGCAAGCAAAACCCTGCCGATATTGTTAGCAGAGGCATGACGGTAAATGAATTAACAAAATCAATTTGGTTTCACGGTCCAAATTGGCTATCAAAGGATTCCGCATTATGACCTACTAAATGTAACAGTGATAATTTAAAGGTAGGTCAAATTCCGGAACAAAGAAATTTAAAACTAACTCACACTAACATTGAATCTAAATTTGACATATTTAATTGGCTCAAAGACAAGAGTTTTCAACCGAAATTCAAGCCTTGAAGCTTAGAAAGAATGTAAAGAAAAGCAGTAAATTACTAACTTTGAATCCTTTTTTAGACGACAATGAAATAATCAGAGTTGGAGGGAGAATAGCTAAAGGTCCGTACAATTTTGAAAAACGGTTTCTATTATTTTGCCAAAGAGTCACTCTTTGACAAAATTAATAATAAAGGATGAACATAAAAGAAATTTACATGCTGGTGCACAGCAAATCTTGTCAAGTATTAAAGAAACGTATTGGCCAATAGCTGGTCTAAATACAATTAAGTCCGTTTTGAAAAAGTGTTTGATATGTTTTAAATTTAAACCACGAAGTATCAATGTCAAGATGGGAGAACTGCCATCACAAAGATTAACCCCGTGCTCACCATTTACAACAACAAGTATTGATTTTGCGGGTCCCTTTTCTCATAAAAAGAACGTAATTTTAGAAATAAAAATTCATAAAACGTAGATTTGCATATTTGTATGTTTTGCCACAAAGGCGATTCACATAGAACTCAGTTCAGATCTGAGCACTGATGCTTTTCTTAATACATTAAAAAGATTTGTTTCACGACGCGGACTTCCGAAAAAGTTGTACAGCGACAACGCAACATATTTTGCGGCAGCAGATCGTCGATTGAGAGAAATAAGAGAAGCAATAATTCATAATTTAAAATCAGACATAGTTAGGGCGTTTTATATTGAAAACAAAATTGAGTGGCAATTTATGGCCGTTCGAACTCCACATTTTGGTAGATTACACGAATCGGCTGTTAAGGCTGTAAAAAATCATTTATATAAGGTGAGGTTTAATGTAAAATTAACATATGAAAATTTTAACACTTTAATATGCCAGGTGGAATGCATTTTAAATTCACGTCCTTTGTGTCCTATTTCTACTGATCCTTTAGACCTAGCAGTACTGACACCTGGGCATTTCTTAATCGGCAAGGCTATGAATGCACTGCCACAAGACCAGTGGGAAGAATGCTACACAAGAAAGGCTAATCAATTCCAACACCTGGAGCAATTGGTTCAACACTTCTGGTCAAGATGGTCAAAAGAGTATATTGGGCAACTGCAAACACGAAACAAATGGCACAATAGTAACAATTATGCAATTAAGATTGGCACTCTAGTCCTTCTAAAAGAAGCTTTGGCCAATGGGTGCTGATGGTATAATTCGAGTGGTTTCCCTAAAGACAAAAAATGAATCTACTACTAGAGGAGCCAAGAATATTTGCTCTTTACCTATTGAGAACGAGTCCTCAATGCGGGGGAGTATGGAAGGGATTCAACGTCTCACCCAAAAATGCCTCTTCGAAAAAAAACAGAAGCTACTGAGCGTTAATTCAGAGCAGTCGAACTTTAAAATTATTGTATGTATTTTATGTTGCCACAAGGCAAATTGTATTGCTTATATTAAATAACACTGTGCAAAAAAGTGAATTGTGAGTGATACAAATAGCTCTTTAATAAAGTTATTATTTGCCAATTAAATTAAATCAGGGATGATTATCGATGGTAAACAAAAGTTAAATTACAATCAAAATCATTTTTGTGAGACTTGTGTTTACGGAAAACATCATCGGAAATCATTTACGGAATCAAATACGAGGGCAAAATCGTGTGGTGAATTAATTCATTACGACATTGTGGGACCGATGTCGGAGACCTCGTATGGTGGCGCAAATTATCTAGCAGTTTTCGCCGACGATTTTAGTGGTATTGTAACAGTGGCACCGCTGAAACAAAAATCAGACATTGTTGGGTAAGTTGATTCATTAATTATCGAATTTAAGGCCGTTGGTCATACGGTTCGTCGAATGCGTTGTGATAATGCACTTGAATTCAAAGGTCAGGAGATGCTAAAAGTTATGCATAAGCATTCAGTTAAGCGAGAATTCTCGACTCCATTTGTTGCCGAACAAAATGATCGAATTGATCGACAAAACCGTACTATTTGTGAAATGGCTTGTACAATGCTCAACGCTGCCGATTTGCCTACTGGTTTATGGGTTGAAGCATGTCGAACAGCGGCGCACATTCGCAATTTGATACCTCTGAAACGTCTTAATGGCAAAACACCTAGTGAAATTTTTCACAACAGAAAACCGGATGTCAGTTATTAATGAGTATATGGAAGCACTTGTTATGTTTACGTTCAAAACACAAAAGAAACAAATTTGATAAAAGAGCCAAAAATGGTTCTCGTAGGGTATGAACGTGACTCAAAAGCTTATCGAGTTTGGGAAACCGGTACGCGTCGAGTTGTTGTCAGTCGTGATGTGCATATTGTGGAACCAGCAATAAATGCCGTAATCACACTTCCACTAATAAATGATGTACAACAGAAGAAATCGAACCGATAAAAATAGAAAATGAAAATTCTTCAAAAATTGAATCTGATAACTCATATGTGATTAAATCAGAGCTTGACGAAGACAAGGAAAAAATTGTTGCACAAAATACTCGAAGCAAAATTAAAAATCGAGAAAACATGCAAAGTTTTTCAAATATTAGTTATTTGAACATTGCTTACGAGTCACCGCTTACTGTTGAACAGGCCCGGAAGTCATCTGATCACGAACAGTGGGAGCAAGCAATGTTAGAAGAACTAAGTGCCCTTACTGAAAATAAAACATGGACTCTTGTAGAACGACCAAAAGATCAAAAAGTGATTAAAAATAAGTGGGTGTTTCGTGTGAAGTTAAAACCAGATGGTCACGTCGATCGATATCGTGCAAGATTGTGCATTAAGTCAGTTCGCACATTGTTGTCAATTGCATCGGTCAAGAATTGCAAAATATATCAATTCGACGTAAAATGCGCTTTCTTATATGGAGATTTAAATGAAGTGGTTTACATGGAACAAGTTGATGGTTTTCACGATGAAACTAATCGTGTGTATTTATTACAAAAATCATTCTACGGACTTAAACAAGCACGGAGACAATGGCACGTAAAAATTAATTCTGTTCGGATTACAAAGCACAGATGCCGGCCTTGTGTGTACGCGAAGGCAAGTGGAAGTTTATTTCTAGCGTTGTACATTGACGATGTTCTCGTAATAGGACAAGCCAGATCAAGAAATAAAAGACTTACTAGTGTCGTTAAAAGTGAATTTAAAATTACATTTGAAATAGCAATTTTTTGTCTCGATATTCAAATTAAGCATGATCAAAATGTTAACACAATAAAGTTACATCAAACTGCATACGCTAAAAGTGTCCTTGATCGTTTTGGAATGGTGAACTGTAATCCAATAGCTACACCGTCTCAAACAAAATTAAAATTAATTCGTAACATGAAAGAAGATGGTAATGCAGGAGAAATCGTAATGTGTCCTTATCGCGAGCTCGTAGGTTTGCTTTTATGTATTTGGCGATAGCTACGCGTTTGGATATTGCTTATATTGTTAAGAGGGGGACTCGTTGGAGTAGTTCCGTAGATGGCACTACTATCGATTTAGTTCTGCATCTTTAACTCAAAAAATAGTTGACGAAAAAATGTTTTCAGTTGCTAACACTTTACAAGGCAACCCCTGCCTAGGGCGAGACTTATTTGATTTCCTTAAGAAATAAACGTACTGCTTTATATTAACACAAATAGGTTATATAAGAACCTTCTCAAATTTAAAAGTAGTTCACCTGAGATAAATTCTAATACCCTATTGCCCTTATACAAGCTCTTCTTAACATATTATTTTAATTTATATTAGTGGTAATTGTTCCAAATTTAAATTAAACATGCAACAAAATATTATATTTGGTGTGATTTTTAAGTACGATATATCTCATCCGCTAGATGGACCTGTTGAGTTTACATTTGTTACACACCTATGACTTAATAAAATGGTTACGCTATTTATTACTAGTTGTCGCTGTAAATTGACCCAATTTAAAATTCCACTTCTGAATTCATTACTCACATTTTAAAAAACCGCTTATCCGCAAAAATATCTTCAAAACGCATGTATCAATTTTGTGATTTATGATAATATCAAAGAGTATATAATCGGGGAAGAGAGTTAACCTTATGCTATAATACGTATACGCGCAAAGTTCCCCGGCCGCTAGGACACCAAGATCGATCCCTCTAGCGACAAGGGAAGCAAATTACAAACTATCCTCGGACTGAACCGTGAGATAGATTACTATAAAAATTTGAGAATTTTAAACTGGCGTTGTTGCCAATATTTTTCGTACATTTAAATGTACTTATATCCAGTTCTATTAAAATTAAATTAATGAAACTATATAAGTGTTTCATGCACAGTTTTAATTTGGTTTAAATTATGTAATACTTTGGTAATAATGGTAGGTATATAATTATAAAATGAACCTAGTCATGTTAGTAGTCTTAATACAAAACTGTAATTTCGCATAACTTCATTTAATTATAAATTTAATACAAATTTAACTGTCTCTTACGATTACTTGAATAGATTATTTGTTGGAATGAATATTTTTAATTGGTATTGAGTAATTACTTCCACAATAGATACACGTATTTTTTTATTTAAAGGAAAATCTTATTAAAGGTTCACTTAAAGTATTAACAACGGCGTTCACTCTAAGTATAATTATTTTACCTAGTAATAAATTAAAAACATTGAGAACAATAACTATGGATTAAATGGTATTGTTCACTAAGAATACATTGAATGGTAAATAAGTTTTTCGTAATTAGCAAATTATTCTAAAAGTGTAGATGCTTACTGTTCTTTTGTTACAAATCGGATTAAGTTTATCTAAGAAACATCGTCTGTAAGAAAGCTCTTTAAACTTATCAACACAATCCTCCCTCTATTTATTTGTTATTTTTCTTAAAAATGATAGTTTTGAACTGTTTCTTTTAAGTTTTTGAACAGTTTCTCTCGCGTTTTCTCTTGTGAATATTGGTTGTTCCTGTAATTGTATTTGTTGTCATTGCATTTTGTTACCAATTGTTGTTATTGTTTTGTTGTTACCATTTGTTGTTATTGGTCTCTTGTTACGATTTGTTGTTATTTCTGTTGTTTATTGTTAGTGGTTAACATTGCGGTATTTTCTATTTTACCGAAATTTTACTAATGGCACCTTCTTCAATTCGTTGTGCTTACATGGGATGTATGTTTAGTCGAAAAAGTAGAAACGATTTAAGTTTCTTTCGATTTCCTACAAAAAAATAGAATGGATAAGTGGCTTATTAATTGTGGAAACGCAAACTTATTTCAACTAAGTCCTGAACAGTTATACGAAAAGCGATTATGTGCAACACACTTTGAAGAAAATAGCTTCACAAATACTAGTAAAAATAGACTGGTGTATAATGCCGTACCGATTCACTACTTAGAGATGAAAATACCTAACAAACCGACAACTTCAGCAAATTCTCCGAAAATTATCAGGAACAATTTATTGTCTCATGACATTTATATTGGACAAAAGAAGATTTCTTGGAATGACATAAAATCTGTGTACCTTATAGACAAAGTATCAAGTTCTGCTAGAGCAATTCCAAAAATAAGCGACAACCATATTAACCCTAACAGTTTTCAAAGAATGCGAGTAAAGTATGCCACGCAAATTTTTTCTAAGACTGTATCAGCAGCAATCAGAACCTGTGTTAAAATCGGACAACTACAAAATGACAACGGTCTAAATACGGCAGAATTTGTTTTAAATCTAAACAATTTGTTTGACGTTTTAAACAGCAAAATTTTAAATCATTCGTGTTTATTCCAAAGTGCCCTTTCAATAAGAAAACCGCAGTTAATATTATTTTTGCAAGAAATGAAGACCTGATTGCAACATGGCAAGTGTATACCAATACAAACAAAGTGAAGAAAGGCATTTACTGTTTTTATGGATTGAGACTCTCTATTAGTACCACTTTATTACTCTGGGAAGATTTAGCCAAAGAGGGATACAGCTTTCTTTTTAACTAATCGATTGAATCAAGACCCTCTTGAGAATTTGTTTTCTACCATTCGACGTAGGAGTGGAAATAATACCAATCCTACAGGGAAGTCATTCCGGCAAGCTATGCAATTGATAATGTTAATTAAATTGTTGAAACCTCCAACAAACTCTAATTGTGAGATAGATGAAGATGATGGAACATTGATAGAAAACGAAAAAGAAATTATTAGTAATAATTTAAATGGCGAATCTCAAACCTGCGGTATTTTTAACGACATCGTTGATGAAGATGAAAGTTGTTTACAAGAAAAAATTATATCGTTCAGAATGCTGCTTGTACTTTAGAAACATGTGCAACTGTGTATTTTGCTGGGTATACCGTTTATAAAACTATAAATAAATTTCATTGTGAAGAATGTTCAAGTAGTTTATGTTTGAAACAACCGTTAAATGACAAATCGGAATTATTTGTGCTAGAAAAGACTACTCCAAAGAAAGTATAAAATATTTAAAATTACCAACAGAACCAGTTAGAATGGCGGTTACTTTAATATTAGAAGTTTTTGATAATTTGTTAAAGAAAATATAATAAAATTAAATTTCAAAAAGACTTATGCAAATTTGCATAAATACGATAAAATTGAAAATGGCCGATTGGTTTCAACCAAATTCAAAATGTTACCATCACCGACTGTTTTAGTGAAACACTTAATAACGTGTAAACTAAATAAAACGTTAAAGTGGTTATCGGAGGATATCAAAAATCCAATCATCGCATATCCACAAAAAATAAGAAAATGGTTCATTTAAATAATATGTAACTAAGTAGATAACTAACCAAGTCTAAAATTAATTATCGATAATTTATGTCGATTGGTAGGAAAGTAATAATTGTTTCTATGGGTAATACGTGTGATTAATATTTTACGTATAAATAATTGTACGCCCTTAAATTAAGTTTGTTTATTTGCCTTTGCATTATATAAGAATTTACTTATTGGTTCTAGTTTAAAAAGAATTGTCGTAAATTTGACAGTTGTGAATAAATATATTTATATTTGCGTCTATTTCATTATAAGTAATTTTACTTCGTAAACGACCTCCAACAGTAATCAAGTTTCGGTCATCTAGCCCGGTAACGTAAAACAAATAGTGTTCGTTGTCACTTACAATGAAGTTGAAAGGAGCATTGGCAACATGGTTTGCATCGCATGCAGGTATAAGACCCTTTTTAAATTTGCCTGTAATTGTATTTAAGTGCTGTCTTTTTCTATCATTCTAATACAATCATTCTTAGTACAAAAATTCAGTTTTAATGCATAGACAACACACCATGCATCTCCTACGCTATTTGTCATTCAGTTAATTCTCTTCCCGATTATATACTCTTTGATAATATGATGTTGCAAGTTACGTATATTTACGAACGTTCTTTGTCTATAAAAATTAGCATTACAAAACATGGGAAAAATGCAATCTTCGTAACAAAATGAAATAAAGATGTACTGTTTACTATTTATTTACTCAGTTCGATGTTACTCCACATGTTTTGTAAATAAAGTGAGTAACATCGTAAGGCGATTTGAAAACCGTGTGATAACCATTTCTATTGTATTCCCGGTGATTAGAGTTAGTCCATAATAATAAATTAGAAACATGTACTGATACTGATGTATCTTATGTGAAATCAGCAATGTTTCACGGATTACTAGCTTCGTTCTAATTAAATGTGCATAATTTTATTACCAAAATCGCTTCACCCTTATTTACCAATATATCAATTACATTAATTATACAATAAAATTTGAAAAAAAGGTTGTAAAAAGTAGAAGAGTAGTGCGGAGAAAATTCATTATGTTTAAATACTTTTTTTTGACAGTTTCCGTTGAGTACTGTATCTCTAGAAAATGTAAGGCAACAAAAATAATAAAATAAGCCAAACGAAAGAAGAAGAACTGAAGAACGTCACTATTATCTTTGCTCACAAAATTAGGCAAACGATATGAAAGATTTATTCGTTGTCACTTGCTAACAACTGAAAATAAACGCTTACGTTTACAATTTACAAAGACTGCAATCATTGCAATGCTGCAATTATGAAAAATGTCTTACTTGCCGTTTGCGTGATAATTGGTATATACATTTCGGGGAATTGGATTACATTCTTCTAATTCAACGTAGAAAAATTAAAATAAGTCAAGCAAAATTTTTCTTCTTAGAATTTGCATCGATCATTAAATGTTAAATTACTGTCGTGTACAAAATTTTTTTTTACAAGCTGCAAGCTCCATCTGTTGATGACGGGTAAATATTCGAGTACTACTTAACCCTTAAGTGGGCGCGTGGGGGTTACAGAACACCCACGCATATAAACATATTCTTATCCGGCTAATTGCGTAATTTAAAACATTCCCCTTCTCAGTACCTTCAAATTACACTTCGGTTTAGTGTTGTGCTTACAGTCGAAGGTTAGGCACGGCTAGTTTTCAAAATAAGTGCATTTTATTTGGTTGGGGTGTTTACAAAACCCCACGCGCCTATTTATGTTGCAGGTATGCTAAAGTCAACTTGTATGTTGATATAATTTATTCTTTCATAAATCTTTTTAGATTTAGAAAAACATTGTTGGGTATCAGTAATAAAAGCGTTAGAAGCTATGAAACAGAACAAGCTTACTTGGAAGCTCTTATGAGAGAGGTTAACGTCGAAACTAATTTAGGAATCAAAGAAGACTCTGATTGTGAAGGAGATATTCTTGAAAATCGCAGCGATAGTGACACAAAACAAGAAAATGTAGATGATCTTATTATAGATTATAATGAACTATATTACACGGGTCGAGACAAAACAACGAAATGGAAAAAAAATTGCAATTCTAAAAATGTTCAAACACGAGCACAAAATATAATAGTTCATTCTCCTGGTTCAAAGGGTGCAGCTAAAAGTTTGAAAAGCCCCATAGAATGTTTTCAGATGTTCAGTGATGCAAATATAATACAAAGAATAACACGATATACAAATATTTACATAGGTACTATAGCTAGTAATTATCAAAGAACACGTAATGTTACAGAAACAAACGAATCTGAAATAAGATTATTCTTTGGTCTTCTGATATTGGCTGGGGCGCTTAGATGTAACCACCAAAATTTAGAAGATCTCTGGGATCAAAGAGGTTTTGGTATAGAAGTATTTTATACCACGATGTCTCTAAAACGTTTTTATTTTTTACAACGATGTATCCGATTCGACAATGTGCAAAGTCGTAATAAAAGACGTGAACTAGATAAATTTGCGGCATTTAGAGAAATTTTTGAAATCTTTGAACAAAATTGCATAAATTATTATTCACTTGGAGCGTATTGTACAGTTGACGACCAGCTGGTTGATTTTCGGGGAAATTGTCCATTCAGGCAGTATATCCCTAGTAAACCGGCGAAATACGGCCTAAAAATTTTAATTTTGTGCGACGCAAAAACGTGTTACACTCAGAAGATGGAAGTATATCTCGGAATTCAACCCGAAGGCCCATACGAGGTATCCAACAGCGCAAAAGACGTTGTAATGCGACTAGTTCAACCTATCGTAGGCAGCAATAGAAATGTTACAGCAGACAATTGGTTCTGCAGTATTGCTTTAGCAGATTCTTTACGTGACTCCAAAATTACGTTAGTAGGTACCTTACGTAAGAATAAACGTAAGTTACCTATTGAATTAATTAATGTAAAAAGAAGGTCAATGAAATCAAGTTTATTTGCCTTCCAGGATAAGTGTACTAAAGTTTCTTATGTGCCAAAGAAAAATAAAAATGTTGTGGCTATTTTGTCAATGCATTACGATGATTCCATAGATAGAGATAGTAAAGACGATAAAAACCTGAAATAATAACAATGTATAACGCAACTAAGGCAGGTATAGGAGTTGTAGATGAAATGTGTTGCACGTATTCAACCTCGCAAAGAACAAGACGTTGGCCTCTTGTTTTATTTTATAGATTATTGGATATAGCCGGAATTAACTCCCAGGTTATATTTGCTCATAACAACCTAAAAGTAACATTGGTGCCAAGACTGTATTTACGGGAAATAGGCTTAGATTTAGTAAAACTCCAAGTATATAAAAGAGCAAGTGATCAACACATACCAAGAAATCTGCGGGCAAAAGTAGCAAAAGTATCAGGAGCAAGTTCACAACCTAGCACTTCAAGAGCAGAAGAAAATCGTGCCGATAAACCTAGCACATGTGTTATTTGTCCTAGAAAAAAAGATATCAAGACTAAAACATATTGTTGTAAGTGTAATAAGCACATGTGCCTAAAACATTTGAAAAAATATATGCGAAACATGTTTGGAAACTGGTGTAGAGGAAACGGATTGTAATTAGTTTCACCGATTTTTTCTTAATTTTCTTCTCTGATTACGGTTTAAGTTTAATATATTTATTTACAATATTTAGTTAATATTTTATATATATTTTAATTTGGTTTTTGTCTATTTTGTGATAAACGTCAATATTACGCTGTATTAAATATACGTCATGATCAAAACCCGACTTTTTCTTTTCTTTAATATTATTGTATTCAACTTTTAATAAGTGCAGAGGAACAGTATTTGTTGTAATATAATATAACGTAAAAAAATTTCAAAAAGTAACCCGAAAAATAGAAAATAGTATGTAATTGATATGGGGTGTTGCGAACACCCCACGCGCCTACTTAGTTATACAGATTCACGCGCCTGCTTAAGGGTTAAATAGGAGATTTTGATTTAGATCTTGAATAAAAATTAAATTTTAATCTACAACAGCTCCGCTTTCTTAATATGCGACGAAATTTATAAACTTTTAACGAGTCCCCCTCTTAATCAGTTGTCGCAATTTTTGGAAGCTCCGTCGAATCAGCATTGGAATTCTGCGAAGCATATTCTTAGATACCTACAGGGTACTCTAGGAAAAGGTATCGTTTACGGTGGTAATGCAGTTAACGAGACAAATAAAATCCTAGCGTCCAGTGATGCAGATTGGGCCTCAAATTTAGATGATTGCAAATCCGTTATTGGAGTTGTTTTAATTTTAAATGGTGGACCCGTAATATGGAAAAGTAAAAAGCAGAGTATTGTACCGACTCTTACCATGTATGCAGAATATGTTGCTGCACATCAGCCTGCAAAAACGTCAAATGGTTAAATCTATTAATGACTGAATTAGGTTTTCCGCAACGTGAATCAACAAAATTATTTATTGATAACTCCGCAGCTGAGCAGTTATCGAAGAATCCTGTTTATCACGACCGTTCGAAACATATCGACATAAAGTATCATTTCGTTCGTGAATGCGTTCAAATTCATGACATACAAATTTTGTATGTACAATCTAATAAGCAACTAGCTGATATGTTAACAAAAAGTTTATATCTTGAAAATTTTACAGCTAATTGTAAAGCTTTAAATTTGATTTAACGTTTGATTTTGTTAAATTTTTAATGTTAAGTTACAATTTGTAATATCATTGTAATATGTAATTCTCAATTATTTTAGATTCTGAAAGCAAAGAGCGAGTGTTGAAATAAACACATTGTTGTTTAATTTTGGCGCTCTTCGCTTTGTTTCCTTGGTGGACTTTTGAAGCATGCGTGTATTGTTAAAGGGAGGTGGTTATAAGAATCAAAACGATTACAGCAGTTTATTTTTCTCGTCCATTAAAATAAAGTTATATCATTGATTATAAAATTCGTAAAGATACGCAAGCCTTAATATTTTTTCGTAACTACATCTCCTACAAGCAACGAATGCTCCTTTCACCCCTCGGCCAACAAACTGCTCATTGGGAAAGTGCTGCTGCGAACGGTTTAATATCGTAACATTGATTCTGTTACTGCTTCGGATACATGCAACATCGGTCTCTACTTACGAGAATGAATGCATAAGCATAATGTTTATCTCATCTATTTGAATTAAAAGAAAACCCTAACGGGTAAATAAAATATTTGCTTACCTTCTTTCTAGAATTTTACAGGCACTGATTTTTACACTTAATAATTTACGTTTATTGTTTATAATAGTTTCGGAAGGTAAAAAAGTTTTTCACATATTAACTTATTTCCTAAAGTGTCAATATCCACAACCGCAATACAAATTTTTCCACTATTTTTTTGGTAGTCCTTTGTAGGTTTCACATTTTTGTAAGAAATTAAAAAAAAACGTATGTCCACGGCGTCTACGCTCTTCTTTTAATTATTTATGCAACTAACGTATTCATAATTACTAATTGTCACAAAATTACGGCAACTAATTTTATAATCAATGCAGTATCTTGTAACAATGAAGTAACTTCGAACCTCAAACCACTTTCATATTCAAGATACACGCATTGAGACAGGTACGGTGGAAATGACAAAAAAATGGAGGGGAAACTGAGAAACTCGTAATTGTACGGTAGAGCCATCTATTTTTCATCGTACTTTTGTGTCACATTTCGTCCATATAGGTTGTGCATCTTTACGAATTTAATAATCAATGGTTATATTCAGTTTTGACGTTTTTTTTTAATTAATCTTGCTACACTAAACTAATAGCATCAGATGATGAAAAAGAAAACATACTGAAGAACCAAGCAGGAAACAGTTAATACGCAATATAATAACGCAATAACAACATCATGACATAACCAGAAGAAAAAATAATCAAGAAGA
Organism: Abscondita cerata; assembly: GCA_030710515.1. Lineage (NCBI taxonomy): Eukaryota > Metazoa > Arthropoda > Insecta > Coleoptera > Lampyridae > Abscondita > Abscondita cerata. The sequence continues at coordinate 81,784 of JALBCR010000193.1, forward strand.
AAGCGGACAAAGACATAAAAAGAAACTGAATAAAATCGAAAAGTTTGAAAGAAGTAACTCGTATAAAAATGTAGTACAAAAAAGGAACTGGAAACAAAATAATGTATTGTATTATTTATATATGGAGCATTTAACGAATTAAACGAAAAGAAACCATAAGGAAAAGCGAGGGGAGGTCTAATCATAATAAAAGCAACAGAAATAGTTTTAAAAAGGCTTTAAAAAACGACTTAACATACCCTATAATGAATGTATCATGTAATATGGTTTATCCCTTTTAACTTTTCATTGATATGACGGAAACAATCTAATAAAATGTGTCAATTTACACAGCAATAACCAATGAGTCATATTTATTACGGTAATAATAATTACGCATTGGTTGCATGGATAATAGTATATTATTCAACGGATGGTAATGTAAGCAATACGAGCCTACGGCTCGCGCTGCAAACTTCATCCGCGTGAGTTATTGCCATTACCATTTGTTGAATACTATACTTTATCTACGACAAAAATCAAAATTCGAAAATCAAAAAATAGAAAAAATCGAAATATAAATATCTTAATCTTAATTTTTAATTTTTAATTTTTCAATGTCCATTTCGATTTTTCGATCTCCGATTCTTCGATTTTCCGATTTTTCGAAAGTTTACGATTTTTGTATACTCCGATTTTTCGTTACTATTGTAATAATATGCGTTAACTTAGACAAAATTTTATTTAACTATAACAACAATAAAAACACTAACTATTTAAACATTAACTACGTCTACAAAATTCTATTTTTGTGAATCATCAGTTATTATCATTACTGTTGGAATAAATGTTTAACGTAAAATTGGTGCAAGTAGTGATCTGTAACAATGGTGTTTGGTGATGTAATGTCACCGTTTTGTTTTGAGCAGACGTCGAAGTTGTAGCTGCAGCCGGTTGCGGAGTAATAGTGTATAAATCGTATTTGCCGTGATTGTCTTGTTCCTTCGTTGATTTTAATATTTTTCTGATCAAACTGATAACATTAGCGCAACTTAACAAGTGAGAAAACAGTTTTCAAATTGTTCGTTTTATTTGTCAGAATTATTTTGGTTTCGTATCATTGACGGTTGTTAAAATATTTTCATTTATTTGACAGTGCCCGTATGAAAACGACTTTTCCTGGCATCAGAAATTTGTCCACATTACACAGAAAAACGTCTTCGGAAGCAGACAACTAGCATACGAAAGCGGAACAAAATCCGACGAACCGTTCTCGAGTTATTCCGAGTATACAATATTTTTTTGGAAAGTTGACGCCTTCTGGCGTTCTTAGGGTGCACTTTTGGTTATAGGTAAATTGGTGTCAAACGGTCTATTTTGAGCCAGAAAACCTCTGGTAAAGCCTTGTACACACCTTTCAAAAAAAAACACCCTGTATAAAATCTGGAATGCGAAGTAATTAATGCTTATAACGATCAATGATCTTAGAAAAGACCACAGGTTCTCCTGGTGCAGGTTTCTAGTAGCCATTTTAAGCCGAAGATTGGGCAGCTGGGGTTTAGAGGCTTCACCAACGTTTTCTTATCAACTTTGTCGACAGATGTGTAAACAGTTACATAAGTGGATCCTTTGATTATTATAGCCATAATATGTGTTAGCAAAAAATCAGTTTCAAATCACCTGCTCTAAGTTCACCTACAGCAGGCGATTCGGAGATTGTTATTTTTTGCTAACACTTATAGGATTAAAGGATCGACTTATGTAACTGCTTACACATCTGTCGACAAGGTTGCTTTAATACAAATACATTTTCCGATGTATGTCGCAACACTTTCTGATTTTTCTTATCCCTTCTACGGATTTTGCGTCAGATTGGAATTTTTCAAAAATGAAACTATTGTTTATAAAATTATGAACTGAGGCTTCCACGGTTGGAATCATTGTTGAAACAGTATATACTTACCATAAAACTACGGTTACTATTTGACACGGTCCAACCCCGGAAGATGTTTTTGTTTCAATAATGAATTATGATGCTCACGAACTACTACGTTTTTCGGAAATATAGGTATATGTATACAGGGTGTCTCACGGTTACCGTCCGTTACAAGTAGATATATCAAGAACTATAAAAGCTAGAAACTTGAAATTTTGAACATACGACACGCCGTGTTAATCTATTAAATAAAAATAACTTTCAAATCGCAGCACTTTCTGAAATGAAGTGAGCATCAACATCTTTTATTGTAAATACAAACCAAACAATTATTGTTCACATCTGTGTGTCATAAAATGTTTAATATGTATGTTTAAATAATCGGTGTATCAATTTTGATTGTTGAGAAAAAATAGTTTAATATAAAATAGTTTATCATAATTTCCGTATCATGAAGCGGAATCAATGGGGTCATAAAGAGAAGCAAATGAACTAACAGAAGAAGAATTAGAAACAAAAGTTGTCGTAGTTTTAGGGTTTCTTAAATTTTGAATCAAGTCAAAATGATGTTCAGTATGTAACTGTAGATAAATTTTGATGGAACTAGTGATGATACCACCGACGCCCGATGAAAGTGGTTAGTGATTTTTAATTGCTTCGTTTGTAATCCAACCTTTTCTGCCGATTCTCAGGTTCATTTTGACATGTTGATTCCTATTGGCGAGTTTTTATACTATTTTCCATTTTTCCAGTTACGGTTACAACATAAAAACAATGTATCCGATTTTATGGTCAAATCGCGTTTTTCTAGGACAAAGTCTTAATTTTTACTGGAACCACTTAGTTGTTGTGAGTGCTGATCCTTGATCTGTATTTGAAAAAACAGGGTTATATTTTATTCTTTCGAAATAATAACAAATATTTAAATATAGAATCCTCCATTTTCATTACAAACTAGCTATCCGGCCAAATAAAAGAATTGTTAGCAGTTATCTGTTATCCTCCCGAAGAGAAGGAAAACGCATCACTGATCGCATCACCGATCGACGAAAAACGCCTAAAAAGTCGCAAATTTCGCGGTTTTGCGATTTTCCGAGGGCAATCGAAAGTTTGTTTCGTGACCTATTCTGGATCGACCTGAAGAAGTGTGTAAAATTTCAGTCCAATCGGACTAACGGTTTAGGAGGAGTTCGAGGACAAACAAACATACACACACATTCATTTATATACAGGCTGTTTCACAACCTACACAACCATAAAATTAAACCAAAACTTTCCTGGAACTAGGAATATAACAAACAGAAAGACACAATAAAATTGCACCAAAAAACTTTACTCGGACACGTGTTTCAATAGCTACGCTATCATCATCAACGAACCGATACTAAAATTGAAAACAATAGGAAGCTAATATATACTATCTGCGTGTCACGCATCGTTACACACTAATTGATTCTTATATAAACTTGAATAATTCCGAAAATCCTAATGACCGTTATCATCATAATTCATGTTTATTTAATTAAATACAGCCGCACCACAGCAAAAGCCAATTATGGGCGGGAACAGCAAAATACAAAACTAAAAACGAATCGGATAATATAAATGTAAAAGTAATTAGACGTAGGTAGTACAGATATAATGCAAAACAAATAAAAGTAGTAACGTTAACGTTAAACGAGGTAGATAAGGTAAATCGATCAACCAACTAGGAGTCGCTACTGAATGATTTTATCTCGGTTATGGACGTATGAAAAATATCAAATTTACGTAGAGCACTGCTGCTGCATACAGAGAAAATAGTAGGTGACTCCAACACTGGCGTACGAGGAATTGGTATGTAGAAAGTGGTAGGAAAACGAGACCCAGGTCGAGAAACGGAAAAAGATAATTTTGCCAACAATTCAGGACAATCGACAAGGTAGTGAATAAGTTTGTATAGAAAGAAAAGAGAAGAGGTGGCACGACGACTACTTAAACCAGAAAGGTTGAATCTAGCCAAAAGATTAGATAAATTTCAAGAATTTGCGCTAAATGTTCTCCAGAGCGTGGATATGAACCTGATACGTAGGGTTCCAAACTACCGACGGATACTCCAGTCGACTTCGAATAAGGGTTCTGTACAGCAAGAGAGGTAAGTCAGCGCCTAAAAAATCTCTAGAGTTTCTGATTATAAAACCAAGAGTTTTATGTGAAGATGAAACAATATATCAAATGTGCAAACTAAAGGATAGAGACGATTCAAAAGTGACACCCAGATCTTTAAAAGCGATAGAGCGAGTAATGGAGACGTCGGAAAAAGAATAGTTAAAAAGAATTGGGGACTTTGCTCTGGTATAAGAACTGATGTGTGACATTTAGAAACGTTTAGATCTAAGTGGTTAGACCGACAGTATTTATCAAAAAGATCAAGGCTTCTCTGAAGCACAAGAGCATCAGACATATCACGTATTACCGGAAATATCTTCATGTCATCCGCATACAGTAGGTAATGATAATCGAGAGTAGGTGCGACGTCATTGACAAAGATATTGAATAATAGGGGGCCCAGAACAGAGTCTTGGGGTACACCCGAAGGGACACTTGAGACACGCGACTGGAAGCCAAGCAGCTCAACAAATTGAGTTCTATCACATAGGTAACTCATGAGTAATTGTTACTCAAACCAAAAGCTTGAAGCTTGGAAATGAGAATCTCATGGTTCAACCGATTGAAAGCCTTACTAAAATCGGTGTACACAACGTCGACCTGGAAACCAGAATCCAAGGATTCAGCAAGAAACTGGTGCATAACAGTTAAATTGGTAATTGGGTAACGCCTTCTAATAAAGCCGTGTTGACAGCTGTAAAGCTTTTGAGAGATTCTAGAAGCGATGTGGTTATGTAAGCAAAATTCGAAATGTTTTGAGAAGTTACAGAGAAGCGCGATGGGGCGATAATTAAGAACATTGGATCTGTCGCCTTTTTTATGAACGAGAACAATTGGAGCAGATTTCCAATCAACAGGAATGCGTCTCTGTTGAAGGATCAGATTGAATATGTGAAGTGACGGCGTCGACAGCAAAGAAATGGAGTCTCTCAAGAAGAAAGCAGGGATGCTGTAAGTGTGGGCTTAATCTTTTATAGCGAAAAGCAGATTAGACTTGACGAATGTTTAGGCAGAGAGATCACGTCAACAACCTGATGTTGAGGCACAAAAGAATGCTGGGCATGTATGTCGCTAAAGCAGCTACTAAAATAAGAAGCAAAAAAGTTGACAACATCATTTTGGCTGTCACTGTGAGCACCAAGATAAGTCATATTAGAAGGTATACCGGAGGAATTACTGATTGATGTAAGACCTAATGTCGGTCTCAATACGTTTCAAGAAGCATTTATGAGAAGTCTGAATATCGGTCTTTATCTTGCTGCGCAGCAGTCTAAACCAATAAAGAGAAGTAGGGTCATTACATGATTTATAATTCCGCCAAAGAGAGTACTTCAGCTTGATATCAGAGATGATAGCATTAGAAAACCATAGCGGATATTTTGTTATTGACTTCGGAGAGGACTTAGGGATAAATGCATTGAATGACTCATAGATAACAGAATATAGTTTCTGTAAAGAGTAATCAACAGAGGAGTCTGTCAAGATAGAGTCCATGATAGGAAAGAAAGATGTTCATATAAGGAGGCGTAGTTATCTTTTCTAAAGTTGTAGGACAAATGAAGATTATTTCCAACAAATTTGTGGAAATTGCCAGGTAAGCTGCGGGAAAATCTTATGAGAAGGGTAGGATGATGGAGGTTCTCGTCAACTATTGGGTCGCAGTTCCTGTCAACCAGATATGGTTTGGATGACAATAGAAGATCAAGTAACCTATTGTATGGAATTGCTGACAAAGTTGAACTGCTCAAGAAGTTGCAAAAAATATTTAATTTTTTAAACACGTTCGGAAGTACAGCCAGAAAGGGACGAGGCATATTCGGCAAAGTTAAAATCACCCAACACAACGAGATCAGGTTCATGGGTAATGTGAAGTAGCTCAAGTGCCTCAAACAGTGTGATCACGTGATCATAACAAACAATTTGGAATATGTAGACAGCGACAAGACAGAATCTAGCACCAGAGATACTTATCAATAGAGCAGAAATATCGATATCGAGAATAGACTGGAATAAAGGAGAGATTGAATATACGAAAAATCTATATGCTGCACATAAAACTTGAATTTTACCTTAATGAGAACTCCGCCACCTCCAGATCTGGATGTGGCTTTGAGTGACCGATCACATCTAAAGATGTTGAAAAGAGGGGGAATAGTTTGGTGTTATTGACAGAGTCGCTTAACCAAGTCTCAGTGATGACAAAAATATCGGCATAACAGATAGAGGAAACACCGTTGAGTAATTTTTGTGTTTTAGTGTTAAGTCTGGAGAGTTGGCGGGAGAAGCGGGTAATTGCTATCCGGAACCTACCAAAATCTGCTTTTAAAACAGTCAGCTTTTTGACATAAACAGGACAGTTCCTATCCCAAGCAGCGTGATCAGGTTTAATGTTGGGCAGAATCTTGCTGAGACTACAGCAATTACATCACTTCAAAAAATCAGATTTACAGTCACCAATAGAATGTTGTTCAGCAAACTTGACAATGGTCTCCGGGCTGTGCAACTCAGTTATCCCAGTGATTCTTATGCGGGGATGGAGCTTGGTAGGTTTAGTCACTTGGTAGTTTTCTGAAAGCCAGAGGATATAGGGTTGACAGTACGTAAAAGATCAGCCTTAGTAGTAGAATTACTCTGCTGAGTCTTTGGTTTAATCAGAACAGAGGATGCAGCGACGTTAGCATAAGAACGACGGTTTTGACATCTGGAACTTTCAGATTGTCCAGACGATAAATTAGACTGCAGAGAATCCAATTCTTCGGATTTCAGTGACAAGACACCAGCTTCGACAATAGAATTTACGTCCTTAGAAATTTTCTCGATCAGATGAGACTTTAATTCTCCAATTTTTGAATCCAATTCTTGAACAATATTATTCATGCATTTATCCAGGTACGAATTAATTTTATCTTCAAATGTGGCTGAACAAAGAGAGAGATACAAGATTGACATTTCCAAATCACTCCTGATACGTTCTAATAATGTCAATAATATTATTGGGTAAATTAACGCAGTGTAGGTGAAACGGCTTATTACAAGGACAAGTCCAGGTAGTTTTGACCCACAAGGATCACCGCAATTAGAGCAGATTGACTTTGATTAGGAATTAATAAGTCCCGTATCAAGCACTGGAGTTTGTGATTTTGTGGTCAAGGTGAAAACGTTTCTGATACAAGTGTCGAACTTCAAACCGATAGCGTCCATAAGGCACGTAAACAACAAAATCAACTATAACGCACAAAGTAAATGTAAAATTCACTGCATTTTAATTGCACTGGGAATAACAAAAGGCAAAATGTTCACACTATTCAAGATTTTACAATTAATGTAAATATTCAAATTATACAGAGTGTAACAAAAATGTAGGTTATAAATTAAACCACATATTCTGGGGCTAAAATAACTCGATTGAACCTAGTTTATCTCAGTACACATTTGCATGCAAAAAAAGTTACAGGATGTCAAAGTTATAATTTTTGAAAAGTTGTTTGGTAATATTTCCCTTAATAAAATACGATTTTAACGAAATTTGGTATTCAGCAGTTTTTAGCATGAGAAATCTAAATCTGATCACAGTTTTGGTGTACATTGTAGAGGGCGCCACCAGCAGCACTTCGCGTACATTAAAACGTTAATAACTTTTTTGTCCCTCGGTATATTGGATTGTTGTTCGAAGATTTTCATTCCTTGACGTGATGAGCTCAAAAAACTATACTTGAAAGATGTCGATTCGGCCTACCGTTTCCAAGAAAATCGACACTGAATCTTCACTTGTTATCGAGATACGGCGTCTTTTTCATTATACCACAAAAATTCCGAATAACAAAAAATAAAGTATAAATGAATTTTTAAGTTATTCGCAGGTCCCAACATTTTTATTTAATCTTACTTATTTACAAAAAACTCATTTATACTTTATTATTTGTTATTCGGAGTTTTTCATAATGAAAAAGAGGCCGTATCTCAATAACAACTGAAGATTCAGTGTCGATTTTCTTGGAAACGGTTGGCCGAATCGACATCTTTTAAGTATACTTTTTTGAGCTCATCATGTCAAGGAATGAAAATCTTCGAACAACAATATAATATAACAAGGGGCAAAAACGCGAAGTGCTGTTGGTGGCGCCCTCTACAATGTACATCAAAACGGTGATCAGATTTAGATTTCTCATGCTGAAAAACTGCTGAATACCAAATTTCGTTGAAATCGTGCTTTTATTAAGGAAAATATTACCAAAAAACTTTTCAAAAATTATAACTTTGACATCCTGTAACTTTTTTTGCATGCACATTTGTACTGAGGTAAGTTAGGTTCAATCGAGTTATTTTTAGCCCCAGAATATGTGGTTTAATTTATGGCCTACATTTTTGTTACACCCTGTATAGAGACAATTTGTTAAATATTCTATTTAACCGAAGCACAGAAATTGTGTTACGCGTACCTCAGTATCTATCTATAAACTTTATATATTTAAGTATTATTACAAAAAACTTCACAACATTCTTCCCCATAGATTTAAACGCTTGAGTTGGTATAGCATTTTCGGTAAATAGGACAGAATCACAGTATAATAGTTTATGTATTACTAGTTGTGGCTTTCCCAATATTTTCTGCTTCCTCTATGGTATTAGGTAGTTTGGTGTTCATTGTTTCTGGGAACAACAACGAAAGAAGTGCTGCAAGAATACCACTCCAAGCCAAACATGAGCATTGGTAAGGGTGTCCATAACTTTTCTCTTAAATTATGAGAATATCGGTTTTAGGTATTTACATATCAAATGTCGTAATAATTATGTAAACTACTTACCAATAATGGTAATTGGGGAGCTGCCATTGATCCTAGACCTCCAAACATCGTACAAATTGAAAGAAACGAATTTCTAAACGGAGTTGGGAATACTTCTGTAGTTACAGTGTATATTACGTTAATACTAATGGTAATTCCAAATTTTGCCATTAAATACATACATATTGTTGACCAATACGAATCTAAAATTTTATCGAAAATCAAAATGAAAAATTTCCATATTTTTGTAACCTGCTGGTATAAAAATTAAACATATGCACCCTAAACCGCTTATTACAAATCCTCCCGCAAGTGGAACTCGTCGCCCTACATAGTCTACGACAATGTAAGCTATAGATCCTGGAATTTCGGCAGCCATCGTTAAAATATAATCTAAATAACTATTACTAGACAATGCAACTGAATTTTACAGTTAATCCAATATACAAAAATATAGAACACACCCAACAAACTCACAATATACTAATCTAATCATTAATACTTTGGATCTCAACAATTCTGAAATCGTATTTGATTTCATTTCTTCTTTGTTAATTTCAAATTTTTCTAAATTTTCAAGAATTTTTTCAGGTATTTCATTACCGTTAACTTTTGATAAATGTTTTAATATAAGTTTTACGTCCATGAATCTTTTTTTAGCTAATAACCATGTAACTGACTCTGGTATTAGCCAGCAATAAAATACCATAATTAAATGAAACGCATATATAATTTGTAATAAAACCCTGAAATATAAGTTTATAAGAAATTTTAATACAATGACAGTTTAGTGAATACCTCCATGACTGAAAAGCCATGCCAGCGAACCTTCAAGTACTCCCGCTATTGCATATACAAGGCTAATTAAGAAACTGATTAACACTCGTCTTTCGGTTCAACTAATTCTGAACCTAAAATAAGGGTACATATTATAGTTGCAAATTATCTTGATATGTGTTACCTAATATCCAAATCGTAGGGTATGATCCTGATCTGCACAAGGCATCTAAACATACTAAAGTTATAAATAATGCATATGAATTAGCAAAAGAACGTCCTAAACCTATGAGGCCGGTTAGTACAAGTCCATAAATTAATACAGTTTTCCTACCAAACCTAAAATATATCGTAAAATTTTTTGTCAGTTTATAAAAAGTTACAAATTTTATTCTGTAAATTATGATTCTGAGAAATGTAATTAAAAAAGTTTACGTAGTGAAAGTTTCATTTGATTTTTGTAGCGTTTTTGAGAGCTGTAGAAGTTAATTAAAAATTAGGCAACCAGCTAAACTCAATTTTACTGTAAGAGATGGACGTACCTCTCACATCTACTGTGTGAATGTGAATCCATAGTATACTGGGTGTCCCAAACTGATTTGGTCACCCTATAACGTGATAACCAATTAGTGACTGATTTTGATTCTCTTAAAAATTTTCATAGTCGTAGACATAACATGCATCAAAATGTATAAAAAAATGTAGTAAATGCTACTTAAATTTTAAGGGAGGGGGTTGTCTTTTTAAGGGTAGTTAAAGTAGGAGTAATTTTAACAGCCAATATTAACGTACATTAACAGCTATAAAGGATAGTTTTTGTTATTTATTCAAATATATTTATTCGTTATCACGTTATAGGGTAGTCAAATCAGTTTGGAACACCCGTTATACAGGGTGGGGCACTACTAACAAATTATTCTGTAGCATTGAATCGACAAATAATGTTAAAGATTTTAAGGAATGCATATGTCAAGATTATTCGAAACCATATTTAAAAAAATATTTTGGATTGTAAAGGGTGTTCCAGAAGTACGTACCATATCAAAGTTGGGTTATTTTAAATAGATCACCCTGTATTTTTTTTTATTTTTGAATTGTACGATAAACTTATTTCTGTTTCGGAGATAAATCGATTTTACTTGATTTGCAGACCCTCCAAAAAAATGCAATAATAAGATAAATATGAACCAGCAACTTTGATTTACACCACCTTCTGCAATATTTGATTCGACTGTCTCTTAGAGCCTGGGATAAGTCATGAGCACATTTCTGTTATTTTGTTCTCAAAAAAATTTTTAAGATTAATATTTAAAAGCTGAATTGGTCTATACCTTAAAAATGGGTGATCTATTTAAAATAACCCAACTTTGATATGGTACGTGTTTCTGGAGCACAATGTACAATCAAAAATAATTTTTAATTTAGGCTACTATGTGGAATTTGAAATTTTAACCATAATGTCAAACACATAATTGTCCACAACCTGCCCACAATGTTAAACTTCTAATTTTGACAACAACGTTAAATGTGACCATAATGTCAATTTTTTGTTTTGGCCATAACGTCAAACTTGACTCAACGTCAAAGGTCGCTTATTTCATAAATAAGCAAGTCGATTGCGTCGACTAACAGCGTTAACCATAACGTCAAACGTGACCATAACGTCAAATTCCTAATGTGACCGTAACACCCTCATTCACAAGCACTGCTATGAAGGTTTGCGCTACCAATGCTCGCAGAAAATGCAAAGGAAAGAAACAGATCAGAGACCATACGAGGAGGTGGGTTGACGTTCTGGTCACTTGTTTCAGATAACTACCTTCCTTCATGGCGGTGCTTGTGATTAAGGGTGTTTCGATTAAATTCAAAATTTGACGTTATGATCGCATTTGATGTTATGGTCAAAATTAGAATTTTGACGTTATGGTCAAGTTAGACCCTGTAGCTAATAATGCGTTCGACGTTATGGTTAAAAATTCTAATTTGACGTTGTGACCGATTGGTGTTGTGGTCAGGCGCCAGATTTTTTAATATCTCCACGATCTACATAATATGCAACTCGAGTTCCTTCATTGAAGATATTTCGGAACGGAAATGTTCAATAAATATTTTAGTGGCTTTTGTTGTCATTGTCATTTAGGTATTAAATAGCTTGATCCTGCCAATTCAGTAACGAACGTTTAGTTCGTTATCAGTATTATCTTATCACGTATTAATTTTGTTAAAGTGTACTGGTGGCACAAATAAATTGAATCTTACAAGTTAAGTATTTTACTAAATTTTAATTATTTTAAAACTTAAGACGGGAGTTTTATGTTATAATATAATAATATAACATGCTATTTACTGGTGTGTTTTTTTTCTGTCGGTTTAAATTAAAACTGATAAATCTGTTTTATTATTATTAATATTTTTGTTCATAATTCTAAATAAGTGTAAAATAAGTCAACCCCACCCTCTCTGCAGTACAATTGAGCTTAGATTGTGCCACATTTTTAGTTATCTGTACCTGTTCTTAAACAGCACGCTTGACACGTAATATTTTATCTTTAACTTATAAAAAGTATCAGGCGGCGTTTAAAACTTGTAAACCTATTTTTTTAAAATATTTTACACGGTAAATATACAAGTTTTTAATTATAGTTGTAGACCTAGTTTTTCATTGGATTGTAAGAAGCTTATTGATTATAAAGGCTTGATCAAAAGGGCCATACTGATAACAAAATGTATTTGGCTTTGTTATATCTAATACAGAATGTGATTAGCTAACTTGTTACAATTACCTATCTGAGAGCATTCCAAATATTAGCATTCCAACGCATGTTGCAGTACTGTGGATGGTTCCAATTATAGTTAATTTCCAAACGTTTTCGTCACATTGCAAATTGAACTAGAAACGTATCTATACTTTTTTTTTGTAAAATAAAATTTATTTTGTTGTACTAATTAACAACATTTAATTATGTAAATAAGCACTGCTTAATCAACTTTAATTATAAGATAATATTGTCTGTGTAATTTCTGTTCTATAACCTTCTTCCTAACTGACTTAACTTTGATTTGTAGAGGTACATTACAAATCGAAACATGTAAAAATGTTCTAATAAAATTACTTAAAAATGAATTAATGAAACAAAATTACGTAGACTATAATAGAAAGAATTTTTTTTACTTTCGTTCTGCAAAATTGAGAATTCTGTTGTTTCGTAAACAAAGTCGAAATCGAAACGTGTAAAAAATATTCTAATAAAATTACTTAAAAATAATTAAACAACAAAGAACACAATTACAATTAGGGATAATAATTACAACGAAACGATGAAATAACTGACAGATGATGACATTAGCATAAATTAATTCACTAACAATGTAAGCGACAAATTAGCATTTTTTAAATTTTCCAACACTAACCAGTCGAGACAATCATTTATAGAAACCCTGTAGAAAGAAAAATTTTTACTTACGTCCTGCAAAATTGAGATTTCTGTCGTTTCGTAAACAAAGTTTTCGCAAGACTCTTTTTCTTGATGGTTAAAACAAGACGCTTTACAACATTGGTTGTTACTTTCATCAAAACGTTTATATTTAAGACATTTTGACGGTTTGCCATCATCTTCAGGTATTGCATTTGACCACCAAATCGGCAAATATTCAGTGGAATCTACATCGCATCCAATTATTTTACACCTAGAAAGTCAACGTGTGAAAACTCATCTATTTTAATAAAAATTATTTACCTATGATTTACATATTTAGTTTCAAACACATACACAAGAGACGAAAAATATATAATTACTACAGAAATTAAAATAAAAAATATTATTCGACATTGATATCTGCCTAACTCTCCAAATTCTGATAAAATTGAGTCTATAGCGTTTGTGTCTACAGTCATCTCGATAGGCAATGTGCAATTAATTTTGATATGCGTCAAATAATAAACCGATAAATATAGATAGTATAACACTTTTTGTTATCGTAGAAATACCCATTACCAAATATTTAAAAAGGAGAATTTAAATTCACTGACAAATGATATTTTAAACAACATTATTTTGTGAAATCTACCCTACCGTACTATTCGTGCAGTGAATAATTAATTAAAAATTGTTTTTTTCACAGGTGACATTAGTTGTTTTCTTGTATAAGTGGTAACATTTTGTCGACAAAATTTTAAATTGATACGAAAGTTTGTTATCGAAAGACATTGAGGCGAGTGATTTTTATCAATGTCACGAGATAAATTAACAACGAACTTGAATAAATCAATTAAAAATGTTATTGACAAATCATAAATGATATTCCGATGACTTATTTCATGAGTTAATAGAAATTATTATTATTATTTAAATTACTACATGGTTAAACTACATAGCATGAAAAACAATAACAAACATAATAATATAAAATTGCCTTAAATATTAGTACGTATCGCTTATTTATTGAAAATATTGAATGTACAGTTACTATTATAATAATTTCCGCATTGTGAAGCAGAATCAATGGAGTCACAAAGAGAAGCAGATGAACTAGTAAAAAAAGCATTAGAAATAGAAGTTGCAGTTGCCGTAGTTTTAATGTTTCTTAAATTTTGAATCAACGCAAAATGATGTTCAGTATTTGATATTGATGATAATGCTTGCTTGAATATTATTATTATATTATAATATTTAACCGCATGGCCAGTGATTTTTATTATCTAATATAACAATTTTTCATTGAATTTGTGTATGAGATTACACAATATAAATTGTACTAAAAATTGCTCAAGATCTTGTACAATAAATTTCGTACTGTAAAACGGCTCTATCGCAAAAAAACTATGAAGACTATGGTGTACTTATAAAAGCTGAGATGAGCGGGAGTAGCAAAAAGGGTTAAAAGGCACACTGCACACTCCAGCACTGCTCAAAAAGCAGAGGAATAGCAAAGACTGAAAGAAAACCAATTTAAAAACAAAATGATCAAAAAAAAAGAAATAGATAAGTAGAGGGAGATGAGCGGTTCTGACACCTCACTTCCTCACCTCTGACGTCACAGCTCATAATATATCTTTCTCTCTTTAACCCATTGCTTGTGTATATACCTTTCCTTGTTTGTACGTCATAATACTGTGGCGTTTAGGGTGTACTACTCTAAACGCCGGTTTGGAATCAAAGAAAGGGTTGCGTTTGGATTAGAATTTAGCAGCGTTTATTATTGTACAAAGCGTAGTCGAGCTATACTAATTCTAATGAATGGAAACGTTGTTGTCAGCACGTAGTATTCGGCGTACTACGTGCTATGCGATGTCGCCTGATCTTCCGGCGTCGTGTGTCTTGCGGAAGACGATGGTCCGGAATGAATTGCACCGTACTGATGGCGAACTGGACTGTATGTTGAACTGACGAATTCGTGAACCGAACTGAACTGATGAGACGAACTGTTGAACCGTACTGCTTTGCCGAACTGCCGAACTCCCGAACTGCCTTGTGTTGTTGTACCTACTTCGTTTTATACATGCGAAGTAGGTTAGTGCGCTGAGTTTGCATTTGCTTACTTGCAATTGTTTGTTATTGTTTCCGCGTTTACTACATACGTAATACGCGAATGTAGAATTGGTTAGCATGGGGTTGCGATGCCAACCCCACAGGAGTCCCTCCTTAGTGGATGAGTGCACGATAATTTATGTCGGAGGTTTGTGGGCCAGGGTATGCGAGCAAAGTGTCGATTTCTTTGTGTGCGCATTTTCTTCCTGGCTTTGTTTTGGATGCTAACAAGAAAAACATGTTGTTCCTGAGAATCACCACTTTGGTTTCCGGACCTGGTCGTCAAGACCCTCCCGGATAATTAAAAAATGTACAACACAATTTCACAAAACACAATCACATTACACACTTAATTAATATTATTACATGTGAATACTAGGGTGGGTAGGGTTGGCATGTTTAGGTTTTAGTGGTTTTCCTAAACCTTGAAGTAAATGCTTTACCAAGACGAACCAATCCACAATTGCACACGGTTTCGTCACCACACTGTACAGGTTTATACTGATCTTCTGGGGCACCATACATAACACTTACATCACAATACAATATTTAAAATGTACCATACGATTAAATAAATATATAAAATAATGTTTTATTAAAATAATCAGTGAGCATGTTATAAATGAAATATTTTAATTTATTACGATTTTAGTGAATGAATGTAAACTGTTGCAAAATATGTCCGGAATGCAAGTGTGAAAAATTGTATGCTTTTGCAGACCTCTTTTTCGAGAAGGAACCGTTAGTTGGGCATCCCGTGCGATCTCCAAATCCCGCTCCAACCACGGTAAATTCGGCACTCGGTATTGGCGTAAATCCTCATCCGGGGTGCTGGAGAAGAGGTAGCCAGTCCTGCGATGACGTAGCTGCAGCTGATGTAAGTTAATTTTTTCTTTTAAGCTGTATGTGTTCGTTCTATTTTATGGGACAAATATATTTTCATGAAAATATGTTATATGTACCGGGTCATATTATTGCACTAGAGAGTCGATATCGTAATGTTTTTTAAATAATCAGAGAGCATGTTATAAATAAAGTGTTTTTCAATTTATGGTGATTTTGAGTGAATGAATGTAAACTGTTGCAAAATATGTCCGTATATGTGTTAAATATTATATGATTTATGACTAGTGCTGCATACGACTTCTCAAAGAAGTGATCCTCATCAACATCGCTATCCCTTATACTCTGATAGTGGGAATTTCTTCCTCGGGTGCTTGTTGTTCGCTCAGACCTTGCAATAATAAATTTCGTAAAATTTTAGGTCTTTAAAATTAGTTATAGTGTAGTCTTAGAATTATTTGTTAGTATTTAAAAAATAAATGTTTAATTTGTTCTTTACTTTATTTCTAGTAAAGTGTACTTCTGTGCAAAAGCTAAAAATTTTCGCATGCATTTTTCGTGTAAGACAGACTTTTATAATAATATATAATAATAAAAAAAAGGAAATACTTTCAATTTCTTCAAAATTTATTTATGTTTCGAAATTTATAGTTAACTTTGTACTTTTTTAACTATTCTTTGACTGGTGCTTTGTTAGTGTCAATCAATAAATAAATCAATATTCCAAACAAGAGAAACAGCAATTAATTTTAAGTTAAGTGATTTGTTGATTCAAGAATGAAAACATTACAGCCATAATTTTATTAAAGGTTTTTTTAAATTTTTATGAATACAACAATGAAGTAACTGACATTGGCATAAATTAATTTAGAATCAGCAATTAACGAAGTCGCATTCAAGTTTACACTTTCTTGGAATTTACATGTGAACGTGTGTTTTGCTTGCACTTTTTGAGTCTACAGCATTTCCGGTGTATAGGAATGTACAAATTCATCATAAAGCAATAGTTCTTAGTTTTAACTTGATGAGTGTAGCATCGCTTTGACCGTTTGCAATTTAGCACTTTATTGCTTATAAATCAAATTATATTTATTGTTAATAAAGATTAACCGACATCTTGTTTCAAATAACGTTTTTCAAAGTTACCGCGTGGTCGGTGGTCTGGTTTCACCTTCAAATACTTTTCAAGGTCTTAAACTGAATTCCTTTCATTTGAAATGAGAAAAATTTCATGCAATTTCTTAATTAAAATACATACATTTTGAATATCATATTTATTTCCTGAAAACATGGCAATTATTCCATTACTTAAATTCTTTAAACAACTTCAATTTTTGCAGCCGTCTTTGTTAAAGATAGCGCCTGGTGGAGGTTTTGGAATGAATGATGGTCTTTCATCGTCTTCACTCCAATATTCAATGGGTGGCACATTTGGTAGGTTTGGTACGGAAACTGGTATCCAATTTTTTTCCTGCTGCCGTTTTTCCTCCAACTCCTTCTAAGATCTGCTCATATTCTACAAGGTGGGCCTTCATGAGGTGCTTTGATATCTTTTTCTTTAAAACCACGGTAACACGTTAATTGGGCAAAACATCATATCTAAAATAGATATAAGAAATGTACTAAAGTGCAAAATGATAAGAAAAGTAATTACTTACATGGTAAGGTATTGAATCCATGGTAATCTAACAGACTTAGTTGCAATACCATAAATTATCGCTATTTATATAGTAAAAAACTGCAACATTTTGCAAAATCTTTCTCATTAGCATATAGCTTAAGTAAGTTGTTTCGAGGAAATGCAGTAGAGAAATTTGGAACCAGGGTGAGTCAACAACTTTTAATGATGTCAAGAATCTGTAACACGACCCCAGAAATTTGAAACGGTAAAACCAGGGCGGGTCAATAACTTTTAATGAGATCAATTAAATTTGAAACGTTGACTTGTAACATGACACCGGAAATTTAAAACGGCAAAACGGGTGGGTCAATAACCTTTAATGAGATCAATGAAATATGAGACGGTAACTTGAAAGCAGAAGTTTGAAACAAACCAAGGTGGGTCAAAAACCTTTAATGAGATCAATGAAATATGAGACATTGACTTGTAACATGACACCGGTAACTTGAAACCTTTTAATTGGGTCAATGATCTGTACTATCAACTAATTGGATTGTTCTTCCTTGAGGAGGGGCACCAAAAACCATTAAGGCGTTTTTCAGGCAACGTTTCGTGCAGCCGAATGTGCACTTCTTCAGGCCTCTGTTTATTAAAAAGAAAGGAATACATTTAACGGTAAGTTATATACATAAACATCATATCCTTAATATATTAATCTAAATTATAGGTGATTGACTCGACTACTTACTTAAAACAAATAAATGGTCCGCCACTTGAATAAGTGTAAAAAACACATAGATATTAAAACAAACACAAAATAAATTAATAATTAAATGTAAATAAATATCTCTAATAAAACACACACTCTATACGTAGAAACGAACAAACATGAATGACTAGATAACAATATGATAATGGGAATTCCTCCTTCTATTTTATTTTTGTGATTAAATTTCTATAAATATTGCTTAAATTTTGTGTGTCCGTATTATAATTAATGTTATTGTTGTGTTTGATGATGTATATCATATCAGCTATTAAACGTTTTTTATAATTCTTTTCTACATTTAAAATCGTAGGATTATCAAAATTAAAATTATGACCCATCTCAATATGGTGTACGGCTAACGCAGAGTCTGGTTTTTTGTTTTTGCAATCGTAACTTATGATTTTAATCCTATTACGTGTTTTTTGTTTGGTTTGGCCAACATAGCATTTATTACAGTCAAGACAGTCTATTTTATACACTACATTGTGTTTGTCAAGAATGTTTGTCTTGTCTTTTAATTGTGTGTAGATAATGTTGTAAATAGTATTGTTATTGTATGTAGCTATGTGAACGTTAGTAGTTTTTAGTAATGGGATAAGGTGTTTGAGTCAAGTTAGGTATATTAATAATTTTAGTATAGGTATATTGAGAATTAGGGGATTAATTGGTGATGGTGTGTTAGTGTTATAATTATAGTATAAGATTCTGTTAATAATGTTAGTAGGATAATTGTTATTTTTCAATATATATTTTTAGGATCTGTATTATCTTGCACTTTCTTGCTTTGAGTTGGTTTTTACAAGACACATCAGAATTTCAGGTTCAGCAATTACGTGGGAACATGCGTTTGGCTTGCACTTTCTATTGTCTGTAACATTTTCGGTGTATAGGAATATGCAGATTCATCATAAAGCAATAGTTGTTAGTTTTAACAATCTTGACAATAATTTATTAAAATATAAACCATCTCCCCCAAGCAAAAGACCGCACTACCTTTATGTATACTCTATTCTGTGATTCATCAAACGTTACCTTGTTCATCGCTTACGTTCTCAACTAATATTTTCACAGTTGGCAAATAAGGTTAATTAAAATAAATACATAGATGATGAATATTATATTTATTTCCTATAAACACAATACATTAGGTAAAATTTAAATTTGTTGTTTTGCGGACACTTCCTAAACTATTTATAAACACATCCCTGTTATTTCAAGTTCCTTTGAATTCCATCATCCGATGTCCTTCCATAAAGTAGCGGTAAAATCGTTCAGGTAAAACACTTTTAAAGTTTTCTGTTTCAATCACTATACGTTGTCCAAACTTTGTGTTTATTACATCAACGTTCACAATCTTATGTTTTTCACCAATAACTAATTTCTTTATGTTCTCGAAATGTTTACAATAAGTATTATTATTTAATGATGTAAGATCCATATTGCCCGTTGAATACAAGAAACTGAAGTAACAAACTGTTGGGTATTCATTGTTATATAGTAAATCAACATTTTCTATCTCACTTTAACAGATATTAACGTGAAACCTGGTAGCGTTACTTGACCGTAAACATTTAACACTTTCTTAAGTTGGTATTTTACAAGTCAGCAATTTTAATTCTGTAACCTTGAACGACTCCGAGCAATTCCGAACGATTCCGATCCATTCTGAACGACCTTGAACGATTCCCTTGCCCCTCTCCGGACGTTGACCTAGCAAGCAACCTTGAACGATCGTGAACAATTCCGATCCATTCTGAACGACCTTGAACGATTCCCCTGACCCCTCTCCGGACGTTGACCTATCCAGCAACTTTGAACGATTCCGGTCCATTCTGAACGACCTTGAACGATTCCCCTGACCCCTCTCCGGACGTTGACCTATCCAGCAACCTTGAACGATTCCGATCCATTCTGAACGACCTTGAACGTTGCGTTGACCTTGACCCCGATGAATGACCTAGTATTGACCTGGACCTTTAACTAACTTAATTAAATTTTGATGAAAATTATCAAGAGTTTTGAGAAAATATTCTGTGGGTGCCAAAAGAATTTATTATGATAGAAATCGATCCAACAGTTCGTTTAGGTTTAGATCTTTTATGCATGACTTGCGTCATACGTGTCTCATACAATATTTTATCGATGTCAGAACTAATTTTTGAATATAGAAACAGTTACTACAAGACTATAATAGAGAAAGGCTCATTTAAATTACATTGTACTTTTACTCACGATTTTATTTTTTTACGCACAGTTTACTTAAAAGTAGCATTGAGCACACAATTATTTAGTAATGAAGCTGATTATAGGTTAGACGTAGGTAAATAAACTTTATAATACAAATGCTACAGAAAAACTAAGCTAAATGTTATCTAAATTACCGAATCCACTATCAGTATCAGTATCAAATTACTGATTCTGCATTTTTAAATTGTCATCAAAAGCAGCACCATCTATTCAATTACCAAGGAACTGTTTGTAACGATAGATGCCTGTATATGTTGACAAATGCCTATTACATCATCGTCATGGCTTGTGTAGAACATGGATTGACAACTTCTTCGTTTAACTGCAAATCACTTATTTGTGTGTAATAAAATTTTACACACATTTAGTTTAATATATGCACTATGCCTTAAATATAAATATTTTTTTAAATTTAATTGAGCATTGTATAAAAATGTGTACTCAACTCAAATTTTGTTTCAGGGCACATAATGAACACATAGTGTGTTCAAAAATTCATTACGATGGCATTATTAGTTTTTAAGATTATGGAGAAGTTATGGACCCGTATTACCTCTAGAAATGCAGCATAAAAATCAGCCTTAATGAACTGTACTTTACCAATAGAAAATAGAGATGTTGCTCTTAGAACGGTTAAATGTCAACAGTACAAAATTTTACAACTCATTTACAATTTTGCTTCCTGTGACTACCTGCTTTACAGTTTAACACATACAACCAGTTAAGTAATCACAATATGTACAAGGTATATCTAAATAACACCGAATTTTAAGGGGTTATTCTGTGATAAAAACTAAGGTGGGTATTTGGTATACATTTTTTTGAAAAATCTCTCCCCGGAAAAGGTACACGTCTAAGAGTCAATCCCCAAGATATTTTTTCTCAACACTTTTATTTTACATAAAAAATTTTCTTTTAAAAAGACATGGCAAAAAAGCCCAATTCATTTACTAACTTTTTTTATCTCTATTATTTTCGAAAACGGAAGAATTTACGAAAAAAGAAAACAAGAACATAAGCGATAGATTTTCAACAAATTTAAAAATATTATTTTCTGACAATACAAAAATACATTTTTGAACTATTTACGTCGAATTGTTCCTTATTACACTAGCTATGTCATTTGTAGAACGTAATTTTTAATTGAGTGTTTTTCTGTAATAATGTGATATGCAAAAGTAGACTTAATTGGATTTGGATTAGCAAAACAAAGAAAAGCAAGCAAAAGCTAAGTATAACAGAATTAAAAACATTTAGGTTTATTCTTGGGGTAACACTACATGGCAGAATACGATGCATGGAAATAAAATAGAAATAGGTGGGGCATAAAAGAAGTGGTGAAAATGGACGAGAACGAAGGATAATAGACCTTCAAGAAGAAGACTACCAGATCGCTCACAACAAAAATAGATCCAAAGTTGGGTATCATTTTCCATAGAATCGCCACCCAATCTTTAAAACAAAAACATGACTAAGTGGTACAAACAAAGGAGAAGAAGAGAAGAAGAAAAGTAATAAATTATTCGGTGAGGGAACTACTACTATGGAAATCTGTGCGTCCACACTAGAGTGTACTTCACACATTCTTTCCTAACACTGTGGCGGAAGATTGATCTCAATAAAATAAGTTCACCTACACTTAGTTGACCTTAGAGTTAAGGGTCTGTTATTTATCAAAGCATTTATTTCAAGTAAAATAGTAGTAAATTTTTTAAATCTAACCTATAATCATTGATTATAAACTTCGGAAAGATACGCAAGCCTTAATATTGTTTCGTAACTACATCTCCCACAAGTGTCGGATGCCCCTTCACCCTCGATCACCAAACTGTTAATTTGTAAACTGCTGTTACGAAAGGTGAATACTGTAACCATTGATTCTGTTAGTGCACCTCATAAATACAACATGGGTGTCTACATTCGTGAATGATTCAAGAATCAAACTAAGCAGATTCCAAAGCCGTTCGTTCTTGTCGCAAAATAAATAACTTGTACGTGCACAATAAAAAATGAAAAGTGTTTACTTAACTAATTTATCTTGCCACGAATTTATTTTTTAAATTTTGCTTCAAACTTCAATAAAACAACAATTTAATTTGTAAGAAATAAAATTTATTTTCAATACCACTTATGATAAAAACATCATTTTTATGTATGTATTTCCATATAATTGTGGTTATTATTTACATAAACAATTTATTCGCTTTGGACCCAGTTGGAAAAGATGAATGTGGTGAGTTTTTTTTTAAACGTGAAGGACGTCCTCGGTTGTAATTTGCTTAAATGTGCAAGTTGATTGTAAGGAAAAAAATAACAAATTTACTGGTAAAGATATGTCAATTGTATTTAATTTTTCTTTAAAAATTAATTACACACAAAACCTTCTAATGACAACTTTGAATGTTGCACTAACAAAAAGGTTGTTAAAAGATTTTATTAGAAACCCTTTTGATCGCTCTATGTCTATACGTACGCTACATGAATGCATACGCATAATGTTTATCTCATCAATTTGGAATTAAAAGAAAACGGGTAAATATAAATAATAGTAATTTGCTTACCATCTTTCTCGAATTTTACAGGCACGGATTTTACACTTAATAATTTACGTTTATTGTTTATAATAATTTCGGAGGGTAAAAAAATAATTCATAATTTATAATATTTCACATATTAACTTATTTCCTAACGTCTCAATATCCACAACCGCAATAACAATTTTTCCACAATTTTTTTGCTACGCTTTACATTTTTTGTAGGAAATTAAAATAAAACGTATGCCTACGGCGTCTACGTTGTGCTCTTTATTATTTGTACAACTGACGAATTTATATTTATTCAATGTCACAAAAATTACGGTAACTAATTTTATAATCAATGCAGTATCTTGTAACAATGTAGTAACTTCGAACCTCAAACCACGTTCATATTGGTATTCAAGAAACGCGCATCGAGATAGGTACGCTAGAACTGACATAAAAATAAAGGAAGGGGAAACTGAGAAATCTCGTCGAGATTAGACGGTAGAGCCATCTACGTTTCGTCGTACTTTTGTGTCGTATTTCGTCCATATAGAATGCGCATCTTTCCGAAGTTTATAATCAATGGAATAATTCTGTGCCAATAAATACGAAAACTCATTGATGAGGTTAGTTTTCATCTATCTTGATTTTATGCAATTTTATAGGGTTTTGTGTTGAATTGAGAAATTTGGTTTGCATCCCTTTCATTAACTTTAAGCTCGTTTTCAATCGTAGACCTACCCGAATTCAAAAAGCGTATTGTTAGGCCACTAGAGATCTTAGAATAAATTAGAATAATCGTGGTGTTTATAAAACTCCGTTCTGGAACGGGCAATTATACTCTAGATATTTTTTTTATGTATAAAAGTGAGTCATGCATTATTCAGTCAGTTCAGTTACTACCCGTCATGTTAAGTTGATATAAATTAAACGTGTACATTTTATACGAATTAAAGTAACTGTACGTGTTAAATAAATTTAATACCGTTAAAGAGTGTAATTTAATTCTGAGTGTTCATTAATTTCTCGCCTTTATAAATCCGATAAGAAAAACAACGATAAGAATCGTATTTTTGCACAAGAACTCATTCACATATACTAGGGTTAGTGTTAATTAGTAGACAAGCGTTTTTAATTTAATACCCACTTTAATTATCACGTTAAAATCTAGGAAGGGTTCAAGCAATGTAAATCAGGTGAATTTATAGATTTACAATTAATTAACCATTAATTAACACTTCAATAGTACTAACAAACCATTGATTATTTCTGGAATCATTAACTTAGAACTTAAGCCCTTTATCTTATCTTTTTACGTATTACGATATCTTTCTCAATAACGTTTCAAAATGTATAAATGTAACACGAAATCTACAGATTTTGAAATTCTAATCAATCTGGTTTAAATAGATTTTTTTGATGACGCAATACCCTCATTGAATATTCTTTCAGTTTTAACTATTTAATTCACAAAAATGCTCAAATTATACCAGGAATTCTAGCTACAATCTTCTTAAAATCATCAAAAAAAGTTCAAGATTTCTCTCTACGGTAAACAGTAAACCTATGTCGATAAAGTAGAATACGGCTTGTTTGGACTACATGTCAACAATTTGTTCACAATGCCTTATTTAACATTACTGGGAACTAAATTGCATCTTCTATCGATAAGATTATTATACGTAGGTTTCTTCTAAAATAAGTTTAATGATTTGGTACTATAAAAAAAGTCCTTTTAGGTGGAGGAGGATGTACAACCAATTCATTAGTTTGTAATTGCCCGCCGTTGATAAAGCCCACACAACGGTGGGCGAAACTCGGCAATTGAAAGCTACTGAGTTAGTTGTACATCCCACCTTCATCTAGAATACATGATAAGATTATTGTTTTGTATAAACAACTAATAATAAAAACCATAAACGCAAAACAAATAAAACTTAGTACAATATATCTAAATATGCACTGAAAAAAACCAAACTGAACAACAAAATGTGTTCAATAATAAAAAAAATTGATTAGCTAGTTTAAATTAAAGCTTAATAAGTATTTAAATAGAGACTTAAAGAACATACTTGAAAGAAATATAAAGTGTGAATACTTGTGAACTTTTCAAATAGGGAGAAAATAAGGTAAAAATAAGTCACATGACATGATCAAATTTGAACTTTCAACCACACTCACCAATGTGGAACAAGTGAAGAAACCTATGTCTTTTAACACGACTTCATTTTGCCCTTAGACTGTGGCGATCCTGAACACTAAATAAAACCGAAAAGGTCCTCACTCAGGGGCGAAACGTAGCCATACACAAACAACTAGTTATTATACGGCTTCTATAAGAAACATGTAAAATCAATTTTTTGTTAACATTTAATTTTCTAAATTATCATTATTTTACCTGTTGGGTATAAAGTTTAATAAAAGAGACCATATTCAACTGAACTAAGACGAGTACAGAAGAACAAGACGCACTATTAAATTCAATTCATTTGCGTCATATTAATTGGAGTATCAGATATTACGTACCTTCGAACAAACCATCGGCATTAAATCCCAATTAGCAATTACAGAGATGCATCCACCAATTCTGTGAGGAGTAATCGCCTAACAATTATTTTCTTTTGATTTTAAATAAATGTTAACCGGATATAATATATGCACCTTAAAATGAACAAACATTTTTAAGGGTAAAAGTGGAAGAGTTTTTGTTTTCAACGTATTATAAATCTGACTCAGATTTAATCATAAATTTCCAAAAGTGATGTGATAACCATAGGGTACATTTCCATCTTCAGACGAAATACTGATTCAGAAATGAATATAAAGAGTTCCAAATGTGTAAGCACTTAGTTGGATATAATGATCGATAATAATAATTAATGGATCGACTTATGTAACTACTTACACATCTGCCAACAAAGTTGCTTTAATGCGAATGCATTTTCGGACGTGTTACGTTAACGCGAGACGACACTAGATGTCGCAACACTAGATGTCGCACCACTTAGTGATCATAAAGAGTTCTATTTTAATTAACAAATAAATAAATGATTCTAAAATAGGGAATCAAGGGATAGAGTGTAACTTGACAATCAATTTAAAATGTTAATGTCAACCGAAACGTTAATCAATTCAAACATTTGTAGTACTGTTTCCTTCGTACTAAAATATTACTCGACTGCTGATTTAGTACTTTTACCTGTAAATTTGGTTTTATTCCAACGAGTTGTCTGATTTGGTTTCACAAGAATGGAGTTTTATTTATTTTGTTTTTATACTATAGTCACAGCATAATAATAAACTCGCAGCAGGGCATTTTTTGGCCGGCGCCTAATTAAAAAAATTCAGCCATTTTATTCGGTTCAAAACTAAGAGCCCTGGCGGGAGGGTTTATAAAATTTTCCCGGTAATTTTTATAATTAGCTTACGCTGCTGTGTGTTTATTATGCTGTGGTATACAGTTGTGTAAAATACCATTTAATTTCCCATAAAAAGTATTAAATAAATAAAAAAATATTAGAAAATATGTACTTCGCATTATTTATAACGCCCAACACCTGATAATATTAACTAGATTTCAAACAATTACTTGTGTTAAATTTTGTACTTTATTCCTTCTTTTAATTTTATTCAGATTGCCAATATCTTCAGCTTCTTTAATAGTGTCAGGAAGTTTTGTATTCATGGTTTCAGGAAGTAATAGCGATAGAAAAGCAGCTATAATTCCAGCTGATCCGAACAGTACCAGCGGTAATGGTTTCCAAACATTCTCCTGGAATCATTAATGATTAGTAGGAATTTTTAAAAAACGTAAATACTTACAAGTAAGGGCGTTTGTGGAGCAACCATTGAACCGATTCGTCCAAACATAGAACAACTAGCTAAAGAGCATTTCGATACGATGTTGGAAATATTTCACTTGTAATGGTGTAAATTACTGAGATGTTTATAGAAATCGCACCTTTCCTAATAAATATGTTATTAAAACTAACCAATATAAATCTAAAATAGAGCAAAACTGGTATAACTGATTTTAAATAAAATTTGTTTTTACCTTCAGGAATAAAAATAGAAGCAATGCAAGAGATGCCAGATATTAAAAAACCAATTGCAAGCGAAATTCTTCTTCCTATTCTATCCACCATTACGTATGCGGCTATATTTCCAGGTATTTCCACCAAAAGTGACAAAATATAATCTAAATAACTATTTTCCGATAAATCTACCGAATTTATTGTTAAACCATTGTATATAAAAATACAAAATATCCAACAAACAGAGCAATTTATTATTCTCAAGACTAGAGTGACTGATTTAAACAATTCTGTAACAGAATTTGTTTTAATGATTTCTTTGTTAGAGTTATAACTTTCTAGATTTTTTAAATTTTCTTCCGATATTGTTCTGCCATTTACCTTTGCAACTTTCAGAAGAATATTTTGGGCTTTTGAAAATTTATTTCTTGTTAGTAACCATCTGACTGATTCTGGTATTAACCAGTAACATAATATAACTAGGAAGTTAAATGAGTACACAGCTTTTAATAACTTTCTGAAAGCAAATTTTTAACAGAATTTTATCATTAGGTAATTATGTAGGTAGTTAATTACCTCCAAGATTGAAAAACCCACGCCATTCCTCCGAGAAACACTCCTCCAACTGCATATATTGCACTAAATAGTAGGCTTACTAAACCCCTTTGTTTAGGACCAACTAATTCTAGTCCTAAAAAATATTTAAATTTTTCTTTATACTATGAAAGAGATAAATGTGAAGATTTAAAAAACAGCAATAATTATCATTATGCTCTTGTGATGAATCAAAGAATATGCTACTGTCAATGGAATTAATCCTACCAATACTTATTTTTTATTAAGAGTTGGATTCGAAATTTAAGGCAACAATTTTAACTTTAATCAAAACGAAAATAGACAAAAAGAGTAGTGGTCAAGTGATAAGAATTATTTGTCAAATTTAATTTTCAACAAAAATCGAAAAGTTGGATCATTTCTCAAAGTACCGAATAAGGTTATTGAAAAAGGTTTTTGTAAATGCTATCTTAATATCTTAAACCCACGTGCATTTATGTATGTACGTAATAATTTAGATTTCTTTTTCATTTTTTGTAAATGGCAACACTTGCGAAGTAAACTTTAATTACTCCCGAGTTAAAACTTCTTAGTTGTTAATATAATTCATCCCAGGTACAGTTTCATTAGTATTTTTTAGACAATTTGGAAATACTTTTTTAAATAATTTTCTCGATATTTTCAGAAATAATTGATTTTTCAAATATGAAAAATTAAAATTTGACAAAATAATAAAAATAGCTTACATAATGCTAACTTTACAAGTCATAGTGGACTTACAAAAACTGTAATTTCTACTGATTATTTGACCAACTATTAATCACCTTAACGTATATACACTACATTAACTACATTAAGACCAAACTAATTATATTGTATATATATATTTACCTAGAATGTAACAAATAGCAAATAACCCAGCTCTAACGCACGCATCTAAAACTTCCAAAGTCACGTACATCGGATACGAACTCGAAAACGATCGAACTATTCCAATGACACCACTTAAAAGTGCGGTAGTTATTAATATAGTTTTTCTTCCAAACCTAAAATTAAGTACGTAATATTAGAAACTAATTCAAAAATGATAAAAAAAAAGTTTAACTTAATACCCGCAAGCGAAGTACATTAAATAGAAAACTGTTTTGTCATTTTGAAGTTGGAGTTTGGCAAAGTAAAAACACGGACTTTTTGCGAGGTATTTTTTGTTAATGTAATGTGCCTATTTTTGGTGATGGTTATTTTTTATTGGAATGAATTTTTTATTTGACTTCCCAACAACAAATTCTATTTATTTTGTGGTCGACTAGACCCGTTTTCAACAATCATATTGTTGATCACAGAAGAGTTGTTGAAGCATGAATTATGACCTCATAAGAAACAACTGATGATAACGCCCAAGTGGGGCGTGAGTGACCTATAAACATTTTGATGGAAATTTTTACCCACAGAGCTATTAAAATAAATTTTTCGAATATTTTAATATATCGTAACTTATTTACTTAACCTTTCTTAGCCCCAAAAATTATTCCTACAAGAAGTATTCAAAGTATATAGATAAAAGATATAATGGAGTACCTATCGGATAATAGCCCAGATATAGGCAATCCAACAAATAGTCCGACGCCGTGAACAGTTCCTACTAACGTTAATTTCCACAAGTTGTCTTCGCATTGTAAATTAAACTGAAACAATTATATTATAACAAATACTTGCATAAGTATTTAAATAATCTTACATCATGTAAAATTGATATTTCAGAAGTTTCATATACAAATGATTCACAAGGTTCCGTAATTTCTCGATCGAAATCTGATGCATAACAGGAATCACTGCTGCTGTTTAATAATCGTCGAAATTTGGAACATTTAGATGGTTCTCCATCCTTTTCTGGAATAGCATTTATCCACCAAGACGGTTTAAACCCTGTTTCGTTTAAATCACAACCAGAAATATTGCATCTGTAAAGTATTCTGTTATACATTATTTTACACGAAAGGTTACGTACCTGTGATTTATTTGTTTTGCTTCAAATATATATATGACTGAAGGAAAATCAGCTATCGCTGCAACATATAAAACATATAAACATATAATTTTTTGATATTTTCCAAATTCTCCAATGTCTACTAAAATGGAATCCAAAACGTTTTCACTCTTCATCTTTAAACCTTAATGGTATTTCACTAAAAGTAAAATAGTACTCACATTCTTAAATTTGTGGTATTATGATACGTTATCTCACAATTGAATGTTGAACCAGAATAGTATTAATATTTAAAGCGTTACTTTAAAATTAACTGAAATTTTACTAAGGTTTTGTAATATATTATCGATAAATTTTTTATATCGAACATCTAAGAGATAAAAATATCTATAATATTTTCTAACATTTTAATTATTTTCCGAAAATTAACTTATTTTATAGCAGTATTGCACTATATCTAGATTATAACAAAGGTTTGCATCGTCTATAAAAAAGCGAACTACTATCTCGAATTATTTATTGAAACTCAATCATGTATATTTTTAATCGCAACTAAGTGCTATTTGCATCTGATACATTATCTAATTATATAATCTAGAATTGATTAATTTGTAGAAAAAGTTTTCATTATTGAATGAAACGTGATGCATATTGACATCAGCCCACAAAAACAGTTTTAGCGAATGGGTTTGGTAAGAGAGAGAGAGAGAGAGAGAAAGGTTTGTTGAGTTGTCTCGTATCATGTGGTGCTTCAATTTATACACATGTTGTAATAGAAACAAGTTTAATGCCATTTTATCAAATTATCAAAAGAAAACCAAAGGTATTTGTTATTCGGGATGGTCACAAATGAGTTAGATCATAAGACAAAGAAGAAAAAGAATCATCATCAAACAGAATTCTAGTGATAGAAGGCAGAAAGCATCTTGTATACCCAATTACAGACCAATATAAACCGCAGAGATAGATCAAATTACAATTCAGCACAAACTTGACAATGTCGAACACCATCTCTTTGTGTTCTGAGTCCAAATCAAAAATCAATTTATTTTTAAAGGGCTTTGAAGAGAAAAATGTAGGCACTTTACTTTTTTTTAATACCTAGAGATCAATATAAATTATACATCATCTATCATTCATAATTCATCATCAATCATCCATCATCCATTGTAAAAACAATTAGGGTGGGCTATTAAAATGAATTGTTGAAACATTCAATAGCTTTCTCTTTTTGTTGGGTAGTGAACACATCTTTCCAAACTTTAAATTTTCTCACCAAATAAAAAAAATTTTTAAATTGACAAGAGCGTTCAGTTTTCATATCAGAAATGTTATTCTGCGGATGTGGCTAATAATTCAAATAATAAGTTTAAAATAATTACCCTTCACAGCTTACCCTAATCAGTTTTTTTATTGATCTCTTGTTATATTGTGCGTTGCTTTATATTTAATAGTTAACACTACACAGATTTATACTGATCTTTGGGGCACCATACTTACATCACAATATAATAATGAAAATGTACCAGACGAATAAATAAATAAGTAACATTTAGAATTTTTTACACTTTATCGTATTCAAAAGTCTAATTTTAAATTCATCCTAATTACGAAAATGCCTTACATGTACCGAAAATGCGTAGGCACAAACATTGTATTCACGATATTTTTGATAACATTAAAACTTTTATGTGAACATAATACTGTGTCCAAAAACTAGTCGGAAATGTTTTATAAATCTTTATTGATTCTTCTAATTTATTTTGTCCCCTTCAAAATAGTCCCCTCCCGATATAATACACTTGTGCCACCGCTTTTTCCAGTCCTCGAAGCATGCCAAAAAGTCTTCTTCCGGTATAGCTTTCAGAGCGCGCGCCGATTCACGTTGAATGTCTTCAATTGACTCAAAACGGTTTCCTCGGAGTGGTCTCTTGAGATTTGAAAATAGCCAGAAGTCACACGGAGCCAGGTGAATAAGGTGGTTGCGGAACGATATTGGTTGCATTTTTGGCCAAAAAGTCACGAAGAATCAGTGCATTGTGAGATGGCGCATTATCGTGGTGTAAAAACCAAGAGTTATCTTTCCATAAATCCGGCCTTTTTTTACGAATAGCTTCACGCAAATGACGCATAACACTCAAATAGTATTCCTTGTTGACAGTTTGACCAGTGGGAAGGAATTTGTAATGCACCACACCACGATAATTGAAGAAAACTGTCAACATCACCTTTGTTTTTGAGCGACTTTGACGCGGTATTTACGGTCTTGCCTTTGGCACGATATTCACTCTATTAGTCGGTTGTTTCGGGGGCGTAAGCGTAGATCCAAGTCTGATCTCCCGTAATAATGCGTTCATAAACCGCCTGATAGTCAGAGCGCATTGTTTCACACACATCAACACGACGCTGTTTTTTAAGAAAATTCAGCATTTTTGGTACCTAGACTTGACACGTTTGAGGCCCAAAACATCTTTCAAAATGGTATTAATTGATCCTTTTGATACGCCAATTTCATCAGCAATGTCTCTTATAGTTAATCGACGGTTTGGCACTTTTTGGATGTGAGCATTCTCAGTTGATGTCGATGGTCGACCAGGGCGCTCTTCGTCTTCAACACGTTCTCTACCTTCTTTGAACAAGTTATACCAATCATATGTTGTTGAGTTTGGTAGAGCTCGGTCCCCGTAAGCCTTCTCCAACATTTTCAACGTTTCTGCAGCATTTATTCCATTCAGGAAACAAAGTTTGATCGCACTTCTTTGTTGAATAATTTCATACATTGTGAAAATCGCAAATTCACTTTTTGTGTCACACAAAAACAAGCGTCACTCAAACACTAATGAATATTTTGACATATAATGTAGCATGGCAGTCAGTAACAGTTGTACCAACTTAAAAAAAATATTGAACAAAAATATTTACCCGCGTCATTTACATCGAAAAATTCCGACTAGTTTTTGGACACAGTAGTACAATTAACGAAACATTCCAAACTTAAAAAACAGATCATGAGTCACAGAACTTCATATTCAAAGGATTACTGTACACCAATTAAGTAAATATAGCTACATATTATTAAATACTTATCTTGCACCTGTTAGTGCTTAACTCTTTTCAACAAACACAAACAAAAGCAAACTATAGAATAAATGTAGCATTAGTGTTGAAGCGATGTCAAGTTCTGCGCAAAACGTTTGTTTTTTTATAATTGACATAACTTCTTCTTCTAGCAGCCTTTCACCCGTACTTACTATTCCATAGTTTTTTATGATGCAACATGACAAAACATGTGGCACACTGTAGACCACGTTTTCATAAACGTAGTGTTGGCAGACCACAGTTAGATAACAGCATAAGATAACACAAAACAAAAGAACAGTGGAATAGTATGGATGATATTATATCAAAATACATACACGCAATGTACACGACGATATGCACTTTTTGATATCGGTAAACCCTTATGTGTACATACAATGAGAAAAGCATTTCATACTTCAACAGTTAACACTGAACTTCATATCCAAAGAATTCAAGTACACCAATAAAGTAAAAATAATTATCATTACATACTTATCGTATACCATTAGTGCCTAACCTTACACATTTACAAGCTAATGGAAACAATATAACATATCGGTTAAATGTTAGTACCTGTTTTTTCTTCAATATTTATATTGTGTTCGTGATGTACTTATGTTATCAATATTGTTTTCTTACTCGATATTTATCACATACCATACCTTTTTAATAATCGTCAAGTAATTATTTTTTTGATATGGTTATGACTTTAAAAACTTAAGGTTGCCTGATTAGTTTGTTAAAATGTTTTTTTTATTTTCTTAGAGTAACCAGGTACTACATACATATTACGTTAAATTGCACTTTCTCATGCAAGTCAGTAACACGTTTCATTCAATTAAAGGCAAACAAATATTTTTTAAATTGCTAACTATCTTCTTAATTTTTTTCTAAATCAATATAGATTCCTTAAAAACTTGAAGTCCAAAAAACAACACGCTCTTGTTTTTCAATTAAAGTTATTTAATATTTCTCAAGGATTTACGCCTACTACAAGAAGACTCTCATTTTTGAAATTGTATTTTATTCGTAAATGAATGTGTGCATTGACATTCTCACAATGATATCCTTTTCCGAAATAAATAATTTATCGTGATCTATAGTAAAATACATACTCTACTAACTTACAATAAAATTAAAATCGGTAATGTTCACAATTAGCATTGCGGAGTACCTACTACTTAAATGTGTGTGTGTGTGTGCGTGTGTGCGTGTGCGTGTGCGAGTGCGAGTGCGTGTGCGTGTGCGCGTGTTCATTTGCGTGTGGGTGTGTGTGCGTGTGTATGTTCGTCTTTTCCTCCGAAACGGCTGAATCGATTTCAGAGATCGATACGTCAAATTGTTCAGGAGGTCCAGGCGCTGATCTTAGGCGGGGTCACAAGTTGACCTGACCTTTGATTTCTGACCTGGAGCGGTGACCTCACGTCGTTAATTTCAGGTTTGTCTAGATTAGGCCCATTTTCAAATGGGTTTGGTTACTAGTTACAATGTAAAAATCCAAAAACGAACAAAAGCATCTGGTAAAATTGCAAACGTCAACAAAAAAAATGAAATGTTACAACTGTCAGAATATAGTGTATATATATATATATATAGGATATAATGTAAGGCACGGACACTAATTTAGCTCTAACCAAATGGTGTTTTTATTTCGTAACATATGGAACTATTTATAAACTTATTGCTTTAAAATGTTAATTCAATATTCTTTAAAATAATAAGGGTAGTTGTCTACGTACCTAGCTGAGAAAATGTGTTTTTTTTAGGTCGATGGAAGAAATGGACAGCTGAGCCGCAGTCTAAGCCTGACACTTTCAGAGGCTCGGAAAATACTTTCTTGGAGAGGTACACACCATATATTTTATCCGACACTTTAAATTCATCATAAAATAATATATCAAATGTTTAGTATAATTGAAATCACTGACTGTCAAATTTTCTGTTAACAGTCGAGTTCTAGTTCTAGCCTGCCGGTATTTGTGTTGTCCACGACCAATACAGAATTTCTAAAATCAAATTTAAATACAAAATACTAACATTTTCACCCTTGGGTTTGAAAAATATTCCGGCATACCTCTAGGCCTGTGCGATTTAAATACATTGCCTTCTAACTCTAGAAATAGAAAATTATTCGTACATTGGTGCAACAACATAGCGTTAGCCTTAATTGTCATCGCGGTGACAGCTTAAAATATTTAAGGTAAATGAATAAATCAAACGATTATTACTTTAAGTCCTATTGGCCCTCATCAGCGAACTGATTCTATTCCTTTGATATAAAAACTGGAACAATTTAACTAATTTCGACTGAGCTTATTAGCAGAGTCATCTTCAGAAAATTAACATTGAAAAACAGTACGTTAATAGCGTTAATAATTACATTATTAAGATAAATATAATGCCAAGAATATATTTTGGCATTGTTGAGATTTATAACGTGGCCTATGACCTCGATATCGATAAACTCTAACCTTGTTACAAATTGTACTACTTTTGGCTAGTCGTGCAAAATACAATTTTCTCGACGTCTAAAGACTGCAAAATTTGATTTTCTATTTTTGCAGGATAATAAAACATTTTCATATTTTGCAACATTGCTTCTAAGGTGGATAATAAATTTCGTACTTTAGAAAAGCAAAATATTACAGGAATTCACAAATCAAACCAAATTCCGACATTCAATCATAATATCTCTACATAAAGGGCCTTAGTCTACGGTATGACTTAGAGGATGCTAAAAATCAGGGGAGAAGGAAACTTGAAATTGCAAACATATGACAATAGCTGGAAAAAATATTGTTATTATTGGCATAAACAGATTGAGATAACTGATACGAATTTGGAACATATAAACGGAGTAGAAATTATTGTATTGTATCCAAGAAAATGATCGCTACTATAATACTAGGACGGGACAGGATTCCCTACCTTCGATTATGCAACAGTCCTCCATGAAAAATCTTGCATGTACACGTGTGTTGCACTTTACAACTCACGTCCCCTCTTTTACCTTCTTTCTCTCCTCCAGTCCTCAAGAGCGCCGTCAGTTTGTAGCCAACTGAAGGAGAATTTTTCATGAGGGTTTGTTCTCCGCTCTTTCATTACCATTTCCAAATTTTAGATCTTTAGAGATGACATTTATACGTCGCAAGATGTCATTTCAGAATTAAAATTGACTTGGCTCAGGATTTTCTTGAAAAATGCATAATAATGGAGTTACTGAATTTATTCTATTTGGTTGTACCATACTGTATACTAATTTTGGGTAGAAATTTCGGCTAGAAATTGCGTCTAGGAATTCCGTCTGGAAATTGCGTCTAAAAAGGAAAGCGATCGTATTATGCGATTCGGGCGTGGTTTCAACCTAACTTACCGATCAAAAAATATTCAAAAGTCAGTGACATTCTCAGAAAATAATTGAAATGTAGATATAACAACCTAAAAAGAAAAGAGGATTACCACCGATACTGAAGATAATTTCAGATAAATACCTATTTGCACTAATGTAGGCGATGTTGATACACCAGCCTCAAAACGTGAAGTGGCACGTTAATATATAAAGTTTTAAGAGCAAGTGCTAGTCTGGCCATCTGTCCGCTCAAGGAGGAAAAGTAGCGGCAGAAACCTATATTCCTGGATACACCGAGTGTGTCGTATTTTTTCACGTAGGAAATTAAGGAAGTGTATCCTGATTTGCAGCCAATAAACGAAAGAAAGTTTATTACGAACACAGGAGAACTTTATTAATTATGGTTCTAAGCTTAAAGCATAAACTTTCTTTCATTTATTGGCTGCAAATCAGGATACATTTCAATGAATTTCCTACATGTTTTTGCCACAATTTTGTCACATTGTCCATGAAGAATAAATACATTCATCAAAACTTCATACGAGTAATTATTTTACCTCATTGTAATTTGTATTATATATGTATAAGTAATAAGTAGTAAATCACAATCACAATCTCAAACACAGTGAATAATTGAGCAATTGTCAAATCACACGGCGTTCCATGGCTAACTAATGCAAATTATGTGAAAAAGAATGTGATTTTTAATCATTATTGCGATTATTTAGAAAAGTTGACGAGTTAGCTATACCACTATGCTATATCAACTTGAAGGCATTTTAATTGTCTGTTAGAATTTCAAGTAATATACAAGGTCTTCCATTTGAAAAAAATTAAGATTTGACCTTTTTGTATGTCACGTCAAAATCATTAATTTTAAACCGCCCTGTATAAGATAAAATAAATTTATTTAGGTAGTTGTTAAATGCAGGGCTTTTGCAAACTGCATCTAAAATTTCAGTCTTATATATGGGTTCAAATAGCAGCTAAATTTAAATTTTGGTGGGATTATGTTTTGAAAGAAAATAACCTAAAATAATGATTTTCTCGAAAACTGGTGTAGATAGGTATAGGAAACTATTTAAAAAAAATATCAGTAAGAAATTGCGATTCTAAAAATTTATATTATATACAGGGTGTTTCATTTAAAATTAACAAGTTGTTACTACTTTTGAGTAGAAGCGGCAGCACTGCCAAAATGGAAATATTTTAGAAAGATAGATCGTGTCTATTTATGGCAGTGGCCAAATTTTCAGATTATTCCTATGCCTTGTTTTCCATAAACGTTTAACCTACCATTGACTATCAATGACCCTGTATAGTTTTAATTAAATTTTACCAAGTTGAAGTGATTAATTAGTTTTGTAATCGAATCAATATATAGTTATTATTTTCTAAATTTACCAATTTCTATTAAAATGGAATCCAAAAATTTGCTATTTGTATAATTTAAAACTGATAAACATTTTATTAGAAGTTAGAGTGGTACTCATATTTGATACGTGTTATCTTACAATTGAACATTTTTTCATTTTTTTATTTTCTTCCTCAAGAACATAGTCTAAAAAAAAATTAATTTGTTTAGAATAAGTTTAAAGAAAAGCAGAATTTCACTCAATTTGAGGAAAATTATGAAGAAGTATAAAGTAAATGTCAAGATCTTAATCTTATGCATTTCCAATTACAACTATATAAATTGCCCTCTTACATCTAGTTTGTTATCTAATCTTGTGACGTACGATTTTATTGTTTTATTTAGAGATGTTTAATGATAAATGTTTTTAAAAAAATGCGTTAATTGATTATAAATAAAGGGGTGCTGCAAGAAAAACAAAACCAATTTCTACTTTCTCGCATATCTAGAGAGTGCTTTGTAAAAAAAAATTTACGCACATAAGGTACTCTCATCTAGAGGCCAAATTTGAAATTTGGGATTTTTTAAGGTTTCTGATAGATTTTTTTCTTCGTTTTTCTACCCCTAAAATTGAGGATGCAAAATTGAAAAAAATCTTCTTTTAAAATCGAACGTCTGACATCTTATTAAATATAGGTACAAAAAACTTAATGGAGCATTATTATAATACCATAAAATGTTGTTTCTAATTTAATTTTACACAAAAACGCAATAGATAGGGGAGACCAGGGAGGCTTGAGTCAGAAAATTGATTTTATTTTGTCAGAATTTTACCATTTACAATTCAAAGATAATATATATTGCAAATTGATTTTATATCATTTAGCTAAACTTTCTATATTTTTCATGCTTCCTTAATATGATTTCTGTATTTTATAAATTTTTCAATACATTTGTGAAAATTGTCTCAACCCTCCCTTACTTAGGGATAGTTGATACAGGTGATAGGGAGGATTGAGACGATGTAAGTTTTGAGAAATATTTATTAATGATTAAGAAAAAACGAAAATAAATGTTGAAAATAATGAAAATCAATGAAGATTTTGATAATAGCGGAAGTCTACACCAAATGTTAGTGATGATTTTACTCTTTCTGTTCCACCGACATTTTTGGGAAGAGGTAATTTCAAAATGATATCTTGTTCTTCGACTGAAGATATATCGTCCATTGGTGGATAGATGAATTTCCAGGTAGTTCCTTGACGACGTAAAAATTTAATTTCGTATTCATCACCTTGTTTTGTTAAAACACACCCCACGTAGTGAATAAGTGAAGACTTTGTGGCAAATTTGACTATAACAAAGTCTCCTACTTGGAGTGTCTTGACATCCTCAAGAACTTTAATTTGGAGCATTTCTGCTTCATAGTTCTCAAAATCTGATACATCTTCGCTGCTTCCACCTGATTGAGTTAATTCCTCTTCATCACTTGAAGAAGACTGAGGTGGAGTAGCAGATTTCTGTACAGATCTATTCTTTCGTGAAAAAGGTGGCCTTCTTTCAGAGGAACTTTTCTAATCTTTCGAGCCCTTGCTTCAGCCTCTATAGCTTCCTTTTCAGGCGTGTCGGTAAGAATTCTTGAAGAACCACGTTTTCGTCTTATTAATTGTTTTCGTGGACCTGCCTTTGGGAATGGTCGTAAAATTTCAGGACTAACAAGACTATTCTTAGTGATGACATTTTTTCTTGCTCTTGAGCTTTTGACGTTGAGGCTCTACTCTCTGGAATATTTCTCTTGCATTGAAATTTTCTCTGGCTTGTCGATTGGTGGTGCTTCTCTCTCTTGAATGGAACTGGTAGTTTCAGTGGTCGATCAGTCACCATACTAGACATGAAATCAATGTCGCTGAATACTTCACGATTCAAAGGACAAATTCCGGTTGATGTAAAATCAGAGATAATATTTTTGGGAGTGAATGCTAATTCAAACGCTCGACTAGCTAATGAAGCATTATTATAGATGGACAAAGTTTGACCTGGACTTGAAACCATCCATGATGCACACTGAGAATTATAAAAATTCTTAAACGGAAAATAGAGCGACACATCCAAGGGCTGCATTTTATGGTTGCAGTGTGGTGGAAATGTTAACATCACAATCCCATTTTCCTTTGCTTTTGTCAGAGAATCTACGGAAATATGACTCTCGTGGTTATCCATTAGTAGAAGAATTTTGTTTTCTACGGAGCAACCACTATGCTTTATTAAGTGATCCAAAATGCAATAAAATTTTCTGACGACATCCATCCACTGGGGTGAGCAGCACCAGCACTTCCTGGAAAAGCACCACTCAACATATAGTCCTTGAAATTTACTCGTGGAAAGACGAAAAACGGAGGGATGAATCTTCCTCCAGCACTAATGCCACAACAAGCAGTTACTAATGTGCCGCGTTCAGCAGACGTGACGTTTCCAACCTGTTTAGCGCCTTTAGCTGCCAGCACTTTAGGTGGTTTGTGTACGGTTGTAAGCCCAGTCTCATCAATATTCCATATCTGATGAGGTTCAAACTTTTCGCGTTTGAGAACCGTTTCCAAATTGTTGAAAAACATGTTAACATTTGTGCGGTTGAAACTTGTACATCGTGACAAACTGGTAGACTCTGGAGTCCTCAGCGATAACTCTGGATGACGATGTCTGAAGCCGCGATACCAATCATAGCCAGCAATGGATTTTTCATCCCATTTTATAGGATATTTTTATGATTGGCCTTAGCAAATTGGAAGGCCAGTTGACGTGCACATGTGACTGTTAAACCATGATGCATCTGCGAAGCACTGGACTAGGTAATCTGATAGGAGAGCTTCTTCTTCATGGGTGAAAACTAATGCAGTTTTAAAATCCGGTGAATAAAAATATTACTATCAGGTATGCTGGAGTTCCTCTTTTTACATATCTGTTGAGCGTCTGCTTGTCTATATCATATTTTCTTGCAGTTGCACGTAATTTTGCTCCCCAAGAACTTCATCCACCGCTGTTCTCATAACGTCTGGTGGAGGAATTACTCATTTAGTCTTTTTTGACCCAGAAATGAGGCATATTGATTCTGAAACAATATTATAAAATTGTATTGAATCACTTTGAAATAACAACTTTTAAGTTTATAAAATAATGTTTAATCAGTGGAAATATGAAATAGAGAGGGTTGAGACGTCTCATGGCTCCCCGAAACAACTGTCTCATGTCTCCCTATGTAGCGTTTTACAGAATAATGTAACATAAAATCATTGTTAAACCTCTAATCTACTTGAAAGTTATATAAAAGATTGAGAACATACCTGTGGTCGTTCTATCTGAAGAATCGCTTTGAAATTCCACTTCAATTTGCTACAAACTACCACAATATTGAAGAATATAATTTTAGTTCTAGCGGCAATTTACCACATGCACCAACAACAACGTTTTACAAACGACTGATGCCGTTACGCAGGTAACGTGGTGGGAGTATTCAACCTAAACTATGAACTACTAACCACCAGATGACTCTACTTGACCGATTTTAGTAAATAAATGCAGTGTCTCATTCTTCCCCTGTCTCAAGCCTCCCGGGTCTCCCCTACTAACATTCACTCGGTTTAATCCGTTGAACGGTTCGTTTTTTTTCCGAGTTTTTCAAAGAAGATTTTTCTCGGTGATCATCTTCTTATTAGCCAATCAATGTTTAACGTACCCCTCTGCGACAGTATTGGATTTCTATCTACTATGCCTGTTTATAACGCAATATCCGCACCTGTATCAGTCAGGAAAGATGTTGAGGACCACCGAAAGCAGTGGTCCGTGTAAGAAAGTGAATCAGGTAAATTGAGGTATGCAGCTATTTGCCTAGGTAATCCTCCAAAACGGTTTTTACCTACCGGCTGTTTAGAACATTTGTTATTTTTATAACTCACAAAAAATCGTGTATGTTCTGGTTTTACTTTCTATAGAACCATATATTTTTACAAACGTCAACGAAATCAAAGTTATCTTTGGATACTATCATAAATGCTCTATTTAAGTGCTTTTTAGTATTGTTTACAGATACCAATATACTTGATCCCAAGCCCTGGACATCATCTATGCTTAATTTTACCAGTTCATCGGATCTTAAGGCTTCAGCAACCCCATAATTGTTGCTATCTGAATTTTTTTCGCTGATATCCAACATTTTCCTTTTCAGAAATACTACTAATCTTTTATACTTGCTGATATGATGTTAACATTATTTTTGATCACAAGACTCGCTTTCAACATGGAATAATGTGATCGGGGAGTGGAAGCATTAAACTTCTTTGATTGTTTGGCAAAATATACTAATAACACATTGTCGCTATGCATTTTATCTACTTGTTTTATCAGGCACCAATTACAAAATTCTGTGAAGCACTTTTGTAAATGTTTTGGTATTTTTCTGGCAATAAATCCATTACTATTTTTGCCGCAGGATCTTCAATAGTTTTATCATACATTTTTGTAATATTAATTAAAGGAACTTGCCATAGGTATGCGGCCAGAACAATTGACGTCCCTCTCACATTCATATTTGAGAAGACCAGGATTGGGTCGAAGAAAAACAACAACGAATCGAGATGGTTCCAGTAGAGCCTTTTGATGGGGGGTCTTTCATGTTATGGGCTGGCATTCCTTTTGACAACCATACTGAACTGGTCTTTATAGAGAATGGATCTTTTATGCAAGATAATGCTCGGGCACATGTAGCACAGGGTGTAGTTTAACATTTAAATAAAGCTGGCGTTAACCAAATGGTCAGGCCCGCGCGTATCCTTGACCTGAACCCCATTGAGCATATTTGGGACATGCTGCAAAATAGAATCAAAAGTCGTCCAGTACTACCAGACAATTTGAACGCTCTTAGAATAGCACTGGTAGAAGAATAGAATGAAATCCCGCAAGAAAGCATTCAAAATCTCGATGTAAGCATGCCGAGAAGAATGGAAGCTGTGTTTCAAGCTCTTGGGGGAAACACGAGATATTGATTCTTGTTCACAAATGTTCTTTATTTGATCTAAGTCGATTTTTCTTTCAATAAATATTCAAGTTTCGGTTTTGGTGTTAATTGATTTTTATGTTTAATGATGTTTTTTTCATTATTGTTGATGTCAGATTTGGAAGACTGATGAACATTGATACTCATTACACATCATACAGAAACCTAATTATTATTTATTTCTGCAAGTACAGTACGGATTTTTTTATAAAATAGCAGTGTTCCGCTTTGCCGGTGAGTATATTTGGAAATTGAATGGTTTCTTACCTTTTTGTACATTTTATATATCAAATTTTGTTTAAGAAGGCGACGAAATAAATAGAAACAGTTTGTTTTAATGTTCTAGCCAATCTTGATTTTTATTGACGTCATAATTTACGGAAATCAACAAATTGTTATTAATATTTTATAAAATCAACAATTATTACGTAAAAATGTTTTGAACATTGCATTGTTAAGCAAAACTGTAGTCATTTTATCGACAATCACATAGAAACACTAGAATTAAAATGCATGCTATATTTTTGCTTGTTAATTAATATGATTGTATATTACAACAGTTTCTCAAAACCAAAGATAAACTGTGAATTAGGAAATTGTAATTAATTAGTATTTGTAGCCCATAAATATTTGGTTTTAATAGTTATTTGTAAAATTTGTGATTTCGATCATGATTTAAAGTTATAATTTAAATACTATAACACGAAACTGAATCAGGTCCATTTTTGACAATCAGATGCACGTAGCCGTTACCTAGTTTTTGGATATAACGAAGATTTTCCAATTTTATTTGCATTATTGATTCAAAATATAAAGCTATTCTAGTTTCTAAAGGTATCTCTTCTAGGAATTATTTTACAGATGTCTAGACAATGTTTTATGAAAAATTATATTACAAAAATTATAAGTAACCTTATGTATTCTTGTACTGTCCATATATCGTACTTAAGCTATTTATTACCGTCATTGATTAAATTTGGCCACGTTTTACAAAACTTGTAATTAAAACATTCCATCAATAAAAAATTCAAAAAAATTCAAGTTTCGGCAAACTAGTTCCCATATTAACTATTGAACAATGCTGACTTTCAGTATTTTTATAAATATGTTGGTAATTTGTACCCACTTAACATAAATAGGGGTTGCACCGTAGCTTAGTTGAGTCGCGAGATGATTTGCCTTTCTTGAAATGGCAAGGTATATAAATTCGTCAAGGTCGGGAGGGCGCCAAAGGAAGTCACAACGTTAAAAGCTTCAGCCATTGTTTACTGAAAGCCTGCCCAAAGGGTAGTACTTTCCAGTTGACTTATCTTAAGAAAGTAAATAAATAGGGGTTACCCTGTAGCTTAGTTGGAGCGGGTGGGTCGCGAGATGATTTGTCTTTTCTTGAAATGGCAAGGTATATAAATTCGTCAAGGTCGGGAGGGCGCCAAAGGAAGTCACAACGTTAAAAGCTTCAACCATTGTTTACTGAAAGTCTGCCCAAAGGGTAGGACTTTCCAGTTGACTTATCTTAAGAAAGTAAATAAATAGGGGTT
Organism: Abscondita cerata; assembly: GCA_030710515.1. Lineage (NCBI taxonomy): Eukaryota > Metazoa > Arthropoda > Insecta > Coleoptera > Lampyridae > Abscondita > Abscondita cerata. Next base: position 125,883 of record JALBCR010000193.1, read on the forward strand.
ACCCTGTAGCTTAGTTGGAGCGGGTGGGTCGCGAGATGATTTGTCTTTCTTGAAATGGCAAGGTATATAAATTCGTCAAGGTCGGGAGGGCGCCAAAGGAAGTCACAACGTTAAAAGCTTCAACCATTGTTTACTGAAAGTCTGCCCAAAGGGTAGTACTTTCCAGTTGACTTATCTTAAGAAAGTAAATAAATAGGGGTTACCCCGTAGCTTAGTTGGAGCGGGTGGGTCGCGAGATGATTTGTCTTTCTTGAAATGGCAAGGTATATAAATTCGTCAAGGTCGGGAGGGCGCCAAAGGAAGTCACAACGTTAAAAGCTTCAACCATTGTTTACTGAAAGTCTGCCCAAAGGGTAGGACTTTCCAGTTGACTTATCTTAAGAAAGTAAATAAATAGGGGTTACCCGTAGCTTAGTTGGAGCGGGTGGGTCGCGAGATGATTTGCCTTTCTTGAAATGGCAAGGTATATAAATTCGTCAAGGTCGGGAGGGCGCCAAAGGAAGTCACAACGTTAAAAGCTTCAACCATTGTTTAATGAAAGTCTGCCCAAAGGGTAGGACTTTCCAGTTGACTTATCTTAAGAAAGTAAATAAATAGGGGTTACCCTGCAGCTTAGTTGGAGCGGGTGGGTCGCGAGATGATTTGCCTTTCTTGAAATGGCAAGGTATATAAATTCGTCAAGGTCGGGAGGGTGCTAAAGGAAGTCACAACGTTAAAACTTCAGCCATTGTTCACTGAAATTCTGCCCAAAGGGTTGTACTTTCCAGTTGACTTACCTTAAGAAAGTAAATAAATAAGGGTTACACCGTAGCTTAGTTGGAGCGGGTGGGTCGCGAGATGATTTGCCTTTCTTGAAATGGTAATATAATATAATCGAACACTCTTCTGCCAACTTATCAGCGTAGAGTAATTGTAGCTTTACCTCAGTTCTGTAATTATTGTTTTCCACTGCGCTTTTAATTTTGCTTGCTGCTTCGCTTCATTCCATGTCTATTCATTTGTTTTTAGTACATCCATAACCATACTGTTCCAATCTTTTCTTGGTCTTCCTTTCTTCCTTTTGTCATGAATTCTAGCTTTCCACACTCTTTTAACTTGTCTGCTTTCTGGTAGTCTAACTAAATGTCCCTACCAGCTTAAAGCTCTTTTCTAACACATGTTTGTACACTATTTACTCCTAATTGTTCCCTGACGTATTCATTTCCTTTTTTGTGCATTATTGTGTATCCCATCACTCTTCTTAGAAACTTCATTTCTACAGCTTGTAGTTTATTGTTTTGTCTAGTAGTTGTTACTCATACTTCACTACCGTAGAGTAGAGTTGGTACATACACTGATTTATATACTGACAGTTTAGTCTCCTTGAATATTTTTTATTGTTTTAAAGCCTTTCTTCAATGCGTGATATACCTTAGCTCTGTTTGCTATTCTACCATTAATTTCTTGTTCTACTCTGCCAGTTGAATCAAAAGTTACACCTAAGTACTTTATTTCTTGAACTTGCTGTACTTTGTCTCCCTTAACTGTAATGTTTGTTTCGACAACTTTATTTGAAATTACGAATATTTTAGTTTTGTCTATGTTTAGTTTCACATTATTTTTTTCTAATTCTTCCAAATGTCTAAATTAGGTTGCAATGTTAGCTCTGTCTTGGCAATTGGCACTATGTCATCTACGAACACACACTCACTTATGTTTACTCTTTCCATCTTATAATGTCCTACTTCTGTTTTGATAGTTTGCTTGTTGCTTTATTTAATTATTTTATTCATAAATATTATGAATAACAGCGGTCTAAGCATTCCCTGTCTGACTCCCATGTTTGTTTTGAACAGTTGTGATGTTTTGTTTTGTGTTCTTACTACATTATTACATTCTTTGTATAGTGACTTGATAGCTAGTATTAGTTGGTTATTTACTTTAAGTTTTTTTAGTGCTTGCCATATTTTCTCTCTTGGTACTTTATCAAAAGCTTTCTCCAGGTCGTGAAGCACATATATATATATATATATATATATATATATATATATATATATATATATATCTTTTGTAGCTTGTTAAATTTTTCAGTAACTTGTTGTAGAGTAAATATGTGGTCATTAGCACAATACCCTTTTCTAAACCCACTTTGTGCTTTCTATAACTTGTTTTCAATTTTTTTTGTCAATCTTGTTTCTACTATGACCTCGTAGATTTTGTATGCTGTACACATAAGTAAGATTCCCCTATAGTTATTACATGGTCTTGTATCGCTTTTTTTGTGAATTGGTATTATAACTGAAGTTGTCCAGTTTGAAGGTACTTCTTTCTGTTGCCATATTTTTGTAATTAACTGGTGTAGTTGTTCTATCCCTGGACTTCCCATATATTTTAATGCTTTAGCTTTTATTAAGTCTATACCTGCTGCTTTTCCATTCTTTAACTTACTCACCGCTTCTGTTACTTCACTTATGTGTATTTCGCTTGTGTCGGTTAAACGTTGATTTTCATATTTTATTGTTTTAACTTGTTGTGATTCTGCCATTATTTTTTTTTCTTTCCAATATTTCCATAAAGTGTTCTTCCCATCTCTTAATTATTTTATGTTTTTCGGTGATTATTTTGCCTGTTCTGTCTTTGATGTATCTCTTTACTTCTTCTTTTTCCGTCTTTATGCTTTTAATTACTTTATAAAAAAGTTTATTGTTTCCTGTCCCGTCTTTTTCCATTTTTATTCCAAAACTGTTTCATTCCTGCTTTTGGCTTGTAAAATATTTCTTTTGCCTCTTTTCTTTTTTTTTTTTTTATAACTACTATATGCGTGCTCTGTTTTTTAGTTAGATGTTCTTTCAAGCTAACTTCTTTCTTTTTACTAATATTTCAAATTCAATTGACCACCAGCTCGTTCTCTTCTTATTATTACTCACTATACTCATACCGCATGCTTCTGTCGCTGAGTCTATTATTATTTTTAAAATTCTTTCCATATGTTTTGATGTTACTTTTCTTATGTATTGTTTGTTTTTATTTTTCTTGATATTTTATCATTACATTTAATTTGTATGTCTTAATTGTTTTGTTTTCTATCTTTTCATTCGTTTTTCTTTTGTATTTGTTCTACTTTCAACTCTCAACTGTCCAATCAATAAGTAGTGATATGTGCCAAGTTTATGTTTTCTGCTTACTCTCACATCTTGTACTATTTTTCTATAGCTCTTTTCTATTATAATATAATCTATAATAGATTTCTTATTCCTACTTGGTACTTCTCTTGTGTATTTGTGAATATTTTTGTGTTGAAAAAAGGAGTTGGTTACTATTAAATCATTAACAATACAGAAATTTATTAATCTATCACCATTGCTGTTTCTTGTTGTTTCTCCGTGTTTTCCTAGACATCCTTCTGTGCTTTTTGTATCACATCCTACCCTAGCATTTATGTCCTCAATTATAATTACTGGATCAGTGCTTTCATCGTAGGTTTCCTGTAGTTGATTCCAAAAATAATCTTTGTTATGCTTGCTGTCATCTTCAGTTGGCCCATAAAAGATTATCAGAGTTATTATGATTATTATTTATTTAATTTAATCGTATGGTACATTTTAAATATTGTATTGTGATGTAAGTATTATGTATGGTGCCCCAGAAGATCAGTATAAACCTGTACAGTGTGGTGACGAAACCGTGTGCAATTGTGGATTGGTTCGTCTTGGCAAAGCATTTACTTCAAGGTTTAGGAAAACCACTAAAACCTAAACATGTCAACCCTTACCCACCCTAGTATTCACATGTAATAATATTAATTAAGTGTGTAATGTGATTGTGTTTTGTGAAATTGTGTTGTACATTTTTTCCTACTTATCCGGGAGGGTCTTGATGACCAGGTGCGGAAACCAAAGTGGTGATTCTCAGGAACAACATGTTTTTCTTGTTGTCCATGGAGTACTGTAAGGTACTGATCACCTTCCATATTTTATATTTGCACCAAAAACCCCTAAAAAACACACACAAGAAAAAAAAACTCTAAAGAAAATTGACATACGTTTTGACGTTTAATTCCGGAAACCTAAGTTGTGATTCTCAGGAACAACATGTTTTTCTTGTTGACCATGAAGTACTGTAAGGTACTGATCACCTTCCATATTTTATATTTGCACCAAAAACCCCTAAAAAAACACACGAAAAAACTCTAAAGAAAATTGACGTAATTTATAATTTATGTCCGATAGGCTTACTCTCACTTTCATTATTCTTTCGGAAATTGCTTTCCACTCTAATAACTTATCTATAAAATTAGGCTTTATAATACATCCTACACCCGCTCTTCCTCTTTCTGTTTCTTGTACGCCACTGTTTAATATAGTATAATTTCTTTTAGTTTCTGTTAGTCCTATTGTTTCTAATTTTGAGTCGTTCATTTCGTATATTATTTCCTCTTCTTTTCCATTTAAACTTCTTATATTCCATGTTCCAATTTTGATATGTTCTGCTTTTTCGGTTTATCTATCTTTTTCGTTTTTCCTTTTTTCATCGCCTAGTTGTCAACATTTTTCTCTGTTTAAATTTTACTAGTTTTTTGATTTTAATTGATTAAATTTTGAACGAGTTAATCCCCCGTTTATTAGAATCCCAGTCGTATCTCTCACCATTAATTATCATCTGTTGATATCCTAATTTAACCATTTTTCCTTTCTTTTTCTTCTTTCATCAATTTTTAATTGTACTTGTATTTTCCTTCTTCTATTGTTAAATCATTCTCTATATATATTTCCGTATCTCTTAGTCGATTTTTTCTTTTCATAATCTCATTTTTCTCTTCCCATGAATTCAATTCTGCTATAATTATTTGTTTATCATTTCTCACTTTGATGCTATATGTATTTTTCACTTTCACTACTACATTGCTTGTTCTGCATCATTTGTTCTTCTTGGTTTTCAATGTCTTTCTTCTAATTCTAGTCCTTTTATCACCACATTATTCTTTCTGTTTTTCTCTTCTTGTTTTTCAATCCTGTTTTCTAGATTTGTTATTCTTATTTCCATGTCTTCTTTTTCTTTCTTCCATTATTCTTCTTTTTTTTCACACCTTCTTAGCTGCTTGGAATTCTTCATTTACTTTTCTTATTTCTATTAAAACATCCATATGTTTTTGTCTGCTTCATTCTTTATTTCTTCTTTTATTTCATCAAGCTTTGCTATAATTGCTTCCATCTCTTCTTTTCCAGGTTCACTTTGATGTATTTTTACTTAATTCTTTTAGTTGTTGTTTTGGCGGCGTTTTTATAATTTTTGCAGTTTTCCTGAAAGCTATGTGTTCTTTTTCCCAGTTGTCAATACATTCCAAGTCCTCTGTTTTTCTTTTCCTTTTAATAAATTTGTTTAAACTGCCGGTGATGTTGACTCTTGTTCTTAAGGTTTTTTAGGGTTTAACATCCATCAATGTGTTTCTTTACTTCAAAGCGTTTATTTCAGGCGTATTATTATTGTAACACCTCGTATATACCGTTTGCTTGTTGTGTTTACATAAATCACGATCTTTAACAACGATATCGCTGTCCGCGATTGATTATCAGTTCTATTCTGTTGACCTTATACGCACTAATTTAACTTTCGCTGCTAATTTCTCCTTGTTTTTAATTATTCTTATAATTTTAACTTTAAGACTTAAATACTAGATATTTACCATAACTTATTCACTCAATTGAAATGGTAAGGTATATAAATTCGTCAAGGTTGGGAGGGCGCCAAAAAAGGACACGACGTTAAAAGCTTCAGCCCTTGTTCACTGAAAGTCTGTCCAAAGGGTACTTTCCAGTTGACTTACCTTAAGAAAGTACTATCAGAAATCTGTTAAAAGTTAACACAACCCACAAAAATAAAATCAAATATAAATTAAAAAGGCTCGTTACAACGAGAAATCTACAATATTTATAGCTTATAAAACATCACAAAAACTTAGCAAATAAACAAAGTACATACGAGATTAATATTACTAAACTACGGAAGAGAAATCTAATTGATCACGTGACCACTAACTTTCATAAATAAATCAACTTATCTAATTTAACTAAATGTTATCTCCGTTACGCTCATACTTATTAAATCGAAACAAATCAAACCAATACAAAATCTGGCTTTGCGCGTCTTGCATGAATATGTTAAATATGCACACAAAATGTCCAATCAAAGAATGAAAGCGCACCGAAAGTTAATATGTTATGCCGTAAATACAAAAACATTTCGTGATAGTTTATACATATTCGATTAAAGTTTACATATTTAATTAAATAAAAACATAATTACATGGAGGGCACGGCTAACTGTAAACTCCGGCTCGCTGAGACGAACCAGAATTCGTATTAAAATAACTCTTTTTAATAAACGCCAAAAAATGGCATGTTGGTACAATAAATTCTTTTTTAATGTTCCTATTGAATAGAATTTGAGTTTTTTTGTGGTACGGGAAACCGCAACATATCAAAACTGGGTGTTAAAAGTAAAATTTTTTGGTGTGAAGAAATTAGAATATTCGTAAACTTGCAAAACGGGGAAAAACACCTTCTATCTACCTTCAAACTCCTATCATCTCTAGTGCACGTACTGCTTCCAGAACATTCTAGATGATAAAATTTTGAACAATGCAAAATAAGGAAATTGAAAAAACCAAACGAAAAACAGTTTTTCCGTGTGAATGAAATTCAAGACAATTTAAATATGCATAATAAAGACTTAGGGATTATTTTATAGGAAAAGTTCCAACCAAGGTTACAATGTGATAATTTATTATTGAAGAAGCCCATTTCCAAAGCGTATTAAAGGTAGATGTTAAGTTAGGACATCATTTAAATGTTAACAATACTTATGCATTGTATTTAAAAGCATGCACTTGGAGTTCTTCCCACATATTAGCTAGAAATCAACAAATTATCCAATAATCAAAAACCTGCAGTAAACAATAAATGTTATCAAACCGATTATTTTCTGATTCAGAAAAAATAATTTACTTCATACATCTAAGATGTTGGTTAAGGTAATTTATGAACTTAAATTTGAATGACACTTTTACGATTTTTTTTTCGCAAGACTGCTAACAATTTTATGTGAAGGAAATAAGTTTGGAATAAATCAAGGTTAAACGGCTTTTTTTCTTGTTCAGTCAAAGTTTAAGAGTTAAACCAGGTTTAAATTTAGTTTAACTTAAACCATCATAATACGCCGTTTAACATCAGTATAGTAGATGTTGGGTTTATGTCAATGTCAAGTCATCTTTTTTATGTAGTATATTTTGCACCACCGAATAGCGAGGGTATGTAATGTAGATCCCGACTCTTCATTTGAAGAAATGGTCTCAATGAATTTAAAGAAAAGTTTCGTCTTTAAAAAAAATGCATTGCATCGCTTACAAATTTGACACATAGAACAATGATTAATTTCACTAATTTCTTAAGGAACTATTCAGTAACTCCTACACAAATGGTTTTGGTCACTCTCTACTTTCATGCTACGGATAGTACATTATAAGTAAATGCAGACTTTAGTATGTATACTACTATGATCCCTAAGCTCTAAAATAGATATATTATAAAAGAATGGGGGTTTAGACGATAAATAAAATCTAGAGTTATGTAAAGTCTATTCCTGCACGTGACGATTAAAAGAAGCCTGATAAAAATGTTACGAAAATATCATGTATCACAATATTTAACGAAACAAGTAACGACAATTTTAATGTGTGACTAAAAAATGTTAGTGCTTCGATTTCTTTAACAATAAGGATAGAATATTAAAATAAAGTTTATACGTACCAAAGGGTTCCGCGACATAAGTGATGCCGCGTTAACCTACGCTGAATTGAATTGTTAGTGTTATGGGAGTTTACACCAATTCGGACGACTTTGGAAAGCATCTTTAGAGGGGTCAGGGCTCTTATAACTTAAAATGGATCAGAAATGAATGAAACGAATATACAAGAGCGTACTTAGCTCTAGGTTGATTGACCAAAGGTTTGTGTACAATTGTAATTGGTTTTAGTTAGATCTAAGTAAATCCTATATAATAAAGCGCCTATTTTTTCATGTCTGTGACCGAAATTAAACGGGTACTTCCAGACGTCGTAGAGACTTGACATTCGGTATGCCGATGGGTTTTGTTTTCAAACCAACAGGAAAAATCCGAAAACCTGAAATTTCCATTTAGGGGCGGGGCCAGTGGCGTCTCTGTCCGCCATAGGTCTGCCATTATTAAATTCATGCATTAAAATTTGCCTGTCAATCGACGGGTTTTTAATCTAGTTTGTGACTTTGTATTTATCGTGTTGTATTTTTATTGACTTGCTGGGAATGAAGCATCGAATACCTAAATAAATAAAAAGAAAATTAGAATAATAATTAAATAAAAAGGCGTAATTTAGTAACCAAAATTTGTTTCTGGTAGTAGAACTAATATTTTTAAGTAAATACTTAAACTGAAATTTAAATTTAATCAAACAAGAATCATTGCAATACATAGTTCTATTACAATTAGAATACTATGAGAAATAATAAGGGAAAGCAGAATAAAGGAAAACTTAGTAGGACCGATAAAGAAGATATACAGGGCAAAAGTAAGGTAGAAATTAGGGGATAAATTTTAGACGTGAAAGGAGACAAAGCAGAGATATCCTTTAACCCCAAAGTTGTTTTTAAAATACAACAATGGATATGGAAGAGGAATTCCAGAAACAACAGAATGAGGAATAAAGATAGGACAGAAAATTGTAGTACTATTGGCATAGGTATGCAGATGATATTGTAATTTTAGCAAGAAAGGCATGCAAGAGGTAAAAGGGTTGTGAATAAGTAGTTAGAGAGAAAAAGCTAGAGACAAATATGAGAAAAACGAGAACTATAGAGTTCAAGAAGAAGAAAAGAAAGCAGGAAAGTAATTAAATTGTAGTGGGGAGATAAAGAGATAAAAACTTGACAAAATTTGGTATCTGAAATACACTATCAGATATAATAACAAAGATATAGATCAAATGAAGGAACTACAACGCGAAGGAATATTAGGACCATTATGGGGAATTATAGAAAAGTACATTTGGGAAGTATATAGTTAAAAGAAAGTGTTTTTTTTGAAACACTAGTTCAAAGCGTAATAATGTATTGGAAGCACTGGAGAAGGATACAGCAAAAATACCGGAGATCACCGTTACGACTGAATAGTGAAACTCTAGGATATCGACTAGAATAGGAGGTAAAACTAGAAAAGAGAAGGAAGGCATTGAAACTGTAGGAAATAATTGAAAGAAGGAGGAGACAATAGAAAAGCATATTATTAAAAAGGAGGATACGCTAAAGTAAAGGAAGAACGAAATAGTAATAAGAGACAAAGATAACCAATTGCTGAAAATAAGAGCGAGGGTTTGACAAGGAAGGTATAACAACAAGTACAAGAATTTAATAGCGACATAATTTTAAGGTACTTAACGGTGGGGAAAAGCATGGAGCAGTATGTGCAGCGAAAACTCGGAAAACGTGGAAAATCTGTTTTAAGAAGTGAAAATAGAAGAAATGAGGAAAGGAGTACTACCGCGGGAGAAAAGACAGAATGGATGAGAAACTTGGTTAAAAGAAGAATATGGCTGGAAGAAAAAAGGCAGAATGGATAAGAAACTTGGTTAAAAGGAGAATATGGCTGGAAGAATAGGGGAGTAGTAATGTTTTAATGTTTATTAATATAATTTTCTGTAAGATATTAAGTTTTGCAAGTTATATAAGTGAACCTAATCAATTTGTTAAATTAAAAACAACAAATGAATTTAATTTGAATTTGCTACAAGTAGGATTAATTTAATATCCAACTTGGTTATTTATAAGTTTTGCGACACCTAGTGTCGACTCGTGTTAACGATCACGTACAAAGTTGCTTATTTATGTTTATATTAAATTCACTATCTTTTCATTCTAAACGGGGGTTGTACAAAACCTGAGTTTTTAAACGTAGTTTCTAAATTAAACCAGGTTATACTAAACTTAAAACTAAACTACTACTATACAAGTGGGCCTTAAGTATTCAAAATAAAATTTTTTGTTATTTATTTTTTGAGTTATTTTGTCAAAACCCTTCAGTGTAAATCTTGTTTCTTTACAATAATTAGAGATTTATGAAACTACAATATAATGTAAATTTCATTTCACTATAACGATAACGTTACATTCGTTTCTATTCCATAGGAGTTACAATTTAAGATACAATTTCAGTTTGAGTTTTAGATTTATTAAATATATTTAGACTATCGATTTCTTCAGCTTCTTTAATGGTACTAGGAAGTTTTGTATTCATAGTTTCCGGAAGCAGTATTGTAAGAAAAGCAGCTAAAATACCAGCTGAACCAAATAGTGTTAATGGCAACGGTTTCCAAATTTTCTCCTTAAAAAGAACGTTTGTTGGTATACGTTTTAAATCATGAGTATATTTACAAGCAATGGCATTTGTGGGGAAACCATTGAACCTATTCGACCAAACATTGAACAAGTAGCCAAAAGACCGTTTCGATATGTTGTGGGGAACATTTCATTTGTAATAATGTAAATTACGGTTAAACATATAGAGCTACCAAATTTTCCAAATAAATACGTGATTAATAATAACCAATATATTTCTAAAATTGGGAAAAACATTAATGTGTATCAAAATAAAATGTATTTACCTTTTGAGATGAAAATAGAAGCAATGCACGAGAAGGAGGCTATTAAAAATCCAATTATAAGTGATATTCTTCTTCCAATTCTATCTACTATTACATACGCAGTTGCAAATCCCGGTATTTCCACTAACATTGTTAAAATATAATCTAAGTAACTGTTTCCTGATAGGTCTACTGAATTTACTGTTAAACCATTGTATAAAAAAATACAACAAGTCCAACAAACAGAACAATTTATTATTCTTAAAGTTAAAGTTATCGAAGTGAACAATTCTTTGATAGAATTTGTTTTGATGGTATCTTGGTTAGAGTTGTAGGATTCTAATTTTTTTAAATTCTCTGTTAAAATTGATTTATTGTTGAATTTGGCAAGTGTAAGAAGAATGTTCTGTGCCTTAACGGATTGATTTTTGCTAATAACCACCTAACCGATTCAGGTACTAACCAGTAACATAATATTACTAAGAAGTGAAATGGGTACAACACTCTCAGAAGCGTTCTAAAATTCAAAACTGTAATGAAGATTCTTTAAGATTTAAATGAATTATTAATTACCTCCATGACTGAAGAAGCCATGCCATTCCTCCTACACACATCCCTCCTACTGCGTATGCTGAACTCATTAGTACGCTTATAAAAGCTCTTCTTTTGGGACCCACCAGTTCGATTCCTATAAATTTTTGGGTAAGTCAAATTGCGGTTTAAAGTATTATCTTTTTTTTTTTACCTAGAACATAACAAGATGCAAATAAACCAGCTCGTGTAGTTGAATCTAAACTTCCAAAGTCAAATACATTGCATATGAATTTGAAAAAGATCGAATTATTGCAATCACACCACTTACAACTGCTCCAGATATTAACATAAACTTTCTTCCAAACCTGAAACATTAAGTTAATGAATTTGATTTGTCAGTGCTTGTTGCAGAATAACTTATATGGTAAAGCACTTTTTTTTAACTTGTACGTAGGTTTTATTTTTGGCAAACTTAACTTGTTATTATATATATATATATATATATATATATATATATATATATATATATATACTGACTTCCAGAAAAATTGCAACACCTAGAAGTTGTTGGTCGATTTTAATGAAATTTTCTGGAAACGTCTATTTTCATTAAACAAAGTGATGATTAAAATTTGAATAAAATCTAGCCAGTAGTTTTTGTTTTTTTGTCTGTTGTTTCTATAGCACATAGTAACAATAAATTTGAAGTATTAGACCATTTAGTAACTGTCAACTTTGCAAATTGTTGTTGTTTCTTCACAATTTCATTCTGAACTTGAAAACAATGCCGAGGGTACGTCAACATCAACATTTCCAATTAAGTGATTTTGAACGATGGCCGTATTATTGGTATGAGAGAGGTCGGACTTTCGCTAAGAGAAATTGATCGTTATGTAAACCGAAATGTTTCATCGGTATTGAGATGTTGGTCCAAATGGTCCGAGGAAGGGATTCAACATCGTCGGCGTAGATCTGGACGTCCTCGAAGGACTACAGATCGCGAAGAACGTCGCTTAAGAGTTTTGGCCACAAGAGATAGATTTTCAACAACTCGATCAATTGCAAATGATTGGATGAGAGGTACAGGACTTAGGATGTCAATGTAATCTGTTTATCGCCAGATAAGATCTTATAGGTTGCGGTCATATCGTCTATTTTTATGTCTTCCTCTTACATCACTTCACCGTCTACGCAGGCTAGAGTGGAGCAACGAAACGGTTAATTGGGCGCAAAAATGGCATCAAATTGTATTTAGTGACGAGTCCCGATTTTGTTTGTGGGCCCACGATGGTCGTAGGAGGGTCAAACGGATGCGTGGAGAACGTAAAAATTCAACATTTTTTGTGGAACGCAACACAGCCCTCACTCAAGAAGTTATGATATGGGTTGCAATATGTTATGGTAGCAGATCACCTTTGGTCTTTATTGACGGCAACCTTAACACAGCTGGTTACATTGCTAATGTGCTACAACCAGTTGGCCTTTCATATCTTCAGGGGCTGTAAAATCCCATTTTCCAGCAGGATAATGCGCGCCCTCATACGGCAAGGGCTACAACACGGTTTTTGGAAGAATCTAACATTGCCGTCTCCTATGGCCTGTTCGGTTGCCTGATTTGCCGCCAAATGAACATGTATGCGATATGATTGGTAGGCGACTGGGTAATTTACCGCACTCTCCAGATAATTTACACGATCTTTAGCAACGGATTCAAGAAGCTTGGGATGATATACCACAAGCAGCTATAGATCGCTTGATTGATAGCATGCCAAGCCGTCTAGATGAGTGCATTACAAATAGTGGCGGAGCAACTCATTATTGAAAAAACTTTTTAAGCTTTTGTTTTTTTGTTTTTAAATTTTAATCATCACTTTGTTTAATGAAAATAGACGTTTTCTGAAAATTTCATTAAAATCGTTCAACAACTTCTAGGTGTTGCAATTTTTTTGGAAGTCACATGGATTCCTTGAACTATTAGCAACATTTTCATGTTAATCTTTCACTAGGATCAATTAAAATATTTTTAATAAAATTTATTGGACGATTTAAAGCTCTTTTACTACGAGTACAATTTACCAATACCACAAAAATGGATCTAAATTTTTTTTCCAAAAGTTGCTTATAGGAAACATCTGAATCCCTTATTGGAAGATGGTGAAAGTTAACGAACACAATAAAACTCTGGTTATAAGTTCTGGTTGAGATGAGGTTTTGCACCACAAAGTGGGTGTTTCTTCTAGGAAGCGCTTAAGGGGGGTAACAGATGACGCTGGATACATATTAACATTCTTATATACAGGGTGCGGCACTAGTGCGTCGAAGTCCGATATATCGGTTATTCAAGGAGATATCAGAAAAAGTTATTAACAAAAATTATAGGCCACTTTAAACTTCACATTTTAAAATTGTTTTTGTATTTACGGGGTGTTACATATTACCAGGGTGAACCAAACATACTTTTTTTTTTAAATAGGACACCCTATATATTATTTCAAATTTAGATTAAGCTTATATCCGCCGTACTTTCAATATAGGGTTTCATTACGTTATACACGATATTTCAAAAGTTATAGTCAATTGTATACGAAAATCATGCTCAGTTCAACCTCCTGTATATCCTAGACAAAACAATCTAATTATCTTGGCTTTATCGGCAACGTGTGTTACAAGCATTAAAGCTATCGCTTAGATAGCGCTTTGCACCTTAACACACACATGCCGTTACAGTTAACTGTTGGCATTTTTCTTGATCTAATTATAATTCTTTTTAAGCATAACTTTTTGACATTGATACAGTGTTACGAGAAAGTGCTATTTCTTTGTTATTGCACCAATGGAATATAGAGCGAGCCATAACGCGAGCACATGATTTTGTCAATTTTTTCAAGTGAATCACCCTGTATTTTTTTCTAAAAAGTGAAAATACACATTATGTTCTTTCATTTTTGATTAGTACTCCCCATAGCTAAAATTGTTAATTTCTGATATATTTTCAATTTAATAACAGAGATTTTTTTTAATTTCTATTATAACAAGTTAGCCATGAACATTAAAGTGTGACTTATTATTATAAAAACAAAAATAATAAGACAAAATTCTTATAAAGTGAAGTCATTTTATAATAAATGTTCAAATCGTCCTCCAAAAACATCAATGCAATATTGCAGTCGATCTCCAAATTCTCGACTGACATTTCTTAACATTTCAACATTAATACTATGGAATACTTCTTGTATTCTATTCTTCATATTATCTGGTATGGTTGGAGGTACTTGATACACACGGTTTTTCACATAACTCCACATAAAGAAATCAATTTTTGTTAACTCTGGTGAACGAGCTGGCCATGCAATGAGCCCTCCTCTTTCCACCCATCTTCCGGGAAAATGGGTATTAAGATATACAAATTTATCTAGTGTGGTGTACCGGAGCTCCATCGTGTAATAACCACATTCTTTGACGAATGTTAAGGGGCACGTTTTCTAACAGTAATAGTAAATGATTTTCTAAAAAGTTCAAATAAATCTGACTATTCACTATACCTAAACATTCAAAGACCACCTAGTTTGACCATGAGTTTCTGTAAGATGAGGATTACTTGTCAAATAGTAATGTAAATTGTTTCTATTTACAGTTCCATATTTATGAAACATGGCTTTGTCTCCAAAGAGGACAAAATCAAAGAAATCCGCCTGATTATAAATTTGTTGTTGACCCCATTCGCAAAATGTAATCTTTCTGGGATAGTCATCTTCAAGTAACTTTTGATGCAACTGGATATGGTATGGATTCATCTTATTTTTACGCAGTGTTCTTCGGACAGACCTGTCACTAATATCATGATAACGCGTGATTCCACGTGTACTCACATGTGGATTATGGGTAACTTCAAGCATCAAGTTTAATTCATTTTCTCCGTTAAGTACAGGTTTTGTCCTTTTCTTTTTTCATAAACTACTGAACCCGTACGATTAAAACGATCTAATAATCTTTCCAACGTTATTTTCTTGGGTTGCGTTCGTGCGGGATATTTCTCTTTGTAAATTCTTTGTGCTAATACACAATTTTTCATAGATTCACCCAGCACCCATATAATCGGCGGATATAAGCTTAATCTAAATTTGAAATAATATATAGGGTGTCCCATTAAAAAAAATATGTTTGGTTCACCCTGGTAATATGTAACACCCTGTAAATACAAATATAATTTTAAAATGTGAAGTTTGAAGCGGTCTATAATTTTTGTAAACAACTTTTTTCGATATCTTCTTTAATAACCGATATATCGTACTTCGACGCACTAATGCCACACCCTGTATATGGACGGGTCTCATCCCCATAAAGGTGGTAAAAAATGCATGCTCACTGTCTTTGTAGTACGTATTTCGTTTTCAATACGATGTTAATTATCCGTTTTTTAATATTTATATGGGGATAAATATAAGAATGTTAACATGTATCCAGCTTCCTTTGTAACACTCCTTTAATCTGCCACTGACCTAGAAGCAGCATCCACTTTGTGTTGCGAAACGTCATTGTCTTAATATTTGCTACCATTCGGTTTCCTGGCAAAATATGAATTACCACGACGGAAAGAAAATCGATTTAGATCATACTAAACATTTTTAAGATGTCTTGTTTGTTAAATGGTATCACATTGCTTCTCTTCACTGGTTAAAAATAAAAATTATGTAAATCCAAGAAATAGTAAACAATTGGTGAATTTTATATCTGGTTATACTTCGATTTTTTTCTAATTAACAAAAGCACAAAATCATAATTACGTATAAACCACTTTAAATTTTTTTAATGGAAAGTTACCTATCAGATAATATGCCAGATGTGGGCAATCCAATAAACAATCCAGCACCAAAAAGAGTTCCTGGCAATGTTAATTTCCATATATTTTCATCACATTGTAAATTAAACTAAAACAATTATAATAGACTAAATGTTAATATAATATTCACTCACTCACGTCATGTAGAATTGATATTTCAGAAGTTTCATATACAAACGATTCACAACGTTCTTGAACCTCCACATTGAAATCTGTTGCATCACACGTTCCATTGTTACTGTTTAAACGTGAAAATTTAAAACATTTTGAAGGTTGGTCATTATCCGCTGGTATAGCGTGTACCCACCAAGACGGTTTAAATTCGGTTTCATTGACGTCACATCCAGGAACATAACATCTATTCGAATTACTCACTTATTTAAAATGAAGTTATAATTGAAGAATACCTATGATTTATTTGTTTTGCTTCAAAAACATATATTTCACCACCAAAATGAGATATTATTATGACACACAAAATGATAAAAAATATTCTTCTTTGATATTTTCCAAACTCGCCAACTTCTTCTAAAATGGAATCTAAACAATTTTGATTCTCCATACTTAAGCACTTAATCGCATTGAACTAGTGTTCACGTATTTCAGGTTTGTTCTACATAAGTAGATACGTTATCTAATAATTGACTATTGTACCACAATAGTAATACTACTTATAACAGATTTCTCATTGTTCTTTCTTAAATTTGTATAAATCAAATAAATACTTTCTGTATAGGATTGTGGTATTATTCACATAGTTGACATGAGAGAACATGATTGCATTTATTGTGAAAGACTAAAACCGAATTACAAAATTGTCATGTATGTGAAGTAATAGAATACCTCTATCTCCAATTAAATCTAGAAATGTTCCAAGTAGACAGAGATAATAATAATAACTTAGTACAATGAAAATGCGCATGAGTATAATATGCCGGCGTATTAGTTCTGTACTATTTCAGCGCACTCTTCACCGCATTTTTCCCTTAACTTGGTTTCAACTTCTCACTAAGAGTATGCCTCACCGGGACGCCATGGTGACGTCGCCAGCCACGTGTCTCAATAATTCATATTGAAATGTATCGCGGATAACTCACTTGGCGATGACGGTGTGGCAACGATTTAAGCTTACTGAGTAGAGACTTCCATACAGAACAATTTATTGCGGATATTTAAAATAGTCCGTGCTTGTGAGATAGTGCATCTAAAGATTATTCCGACTGCAATTTAAAAAATAAAAATTAGGTCGAAATATTTATTATTGTTCATACTTGTCTTGCTATTGTAATGGATTTTCAGTCACAAAATATTCTGCTAGTTTGTGAGAGTGCCGTTCTACCTTCTCTATCACAATACAGTTTAGTAGCGAAACTTCATGTTTTACTCAAAAACAGATGTGCGTCAAAATTCACATTATTCAAAATGGCGTAAGCTATCAGCTGATAGGTGTTTTTTGTGATTTTGTAGTATAAATTACACATTGATTAGTTTTAAGTGTTTCAGAAACGCTACTACTACCCCTCACTTGGCACTTAATTCGCTTCTTAGTTGAATAGTAAGTGGATTGCAGTCTCAATGGAGGCATTTATCAGATCAGGTTATGTTTACAACGTAGGAGTTGCCGGTCGGCCTTCAATTCTTTACTTAAATTATAGTGGCCAAATAGTCCAGTTTTATCTATGAATCAGATTTTGAGGTTGAGTGGCGATTTAAGCTGAGTTTGAGTGTAGATTTAGAGTGAGTGATATCTGTGAATTTGGCTCTTAATTTCACAATTATTTTTAGTTTCTACAAGTATACATACTAATATGCCTAAAAGATTTTTGGGGTATACTTAAGCAATGCAATCTTGCTTATCATCAAGAAAATTGTATAAATCAACCATAAAATATTTTATTTCCAAGTGATAAGGCAAGGGAATTCAGATGACAGATGATTTAAACTTTATCCTCTAATTGTAGCTGTTTTTGAAGCAGGTATAGGCGATGGGGTAATAATTGTATTTCAAGAATCATATGTTCATGAACGATTTAAATAATCATATGTATGGATCAAAGGTAAGCTGCTTCCGGACCCTTCGTAGTGGATGTTTTTGGGTTACGGTTTATTGCTAATGAATCCAGAATTTTAGTTGTCGTAACCCAAAATCTTCTACTACAAAGGATCCGGAAACAGCTTACAGTTTCTTTTTTTTTCTTCTTCTTTTGTACTATTTTTCTGCGACTTACGTAACAAATAAGCGCGATCTCTTCCATGTCCATTCTTAACCGCGATTTGTGCTGACGTTGATTGAATGGTCTTCAATTAACGGTTGTTATTAGAAGTTATTATAAACTAAATCATAAAAATAATTTTAAAACATTCACCAACCGCATTAAAGATTGTTTAACAATTATGAAATCGATAGATCCAGGCAATGTATAATAGTATATTATGTAAGTAGATTAGAAAGAAAATTTGTTACGAGTGAAAGATTATGAGAGCGAGTTGAAGGCGAGCATAAGGAATCACGAGCAGCGCGAATTTTCATTCTTACATATAACACACTATACTTTCTCTAAGACCAAAGGTTTAAAATAATTATTGTTTGCATGACGAATCTGTGTCCGCGATCACAGTCAAAGCTATACTTTGGCAGCAATGTAAGAATTTTTTTTTTATTTCTAGAACTAGAAGGTAATGCATTTACATCGCGTAGGTCTAGAGGTATGCCAAAATATATTTTAATCCCAAGAGTAAGAATGTTAGCATTTTCTAATTAAAATTAAATTTTTAAATTTATATTGGTTATGCAGAAAATATTTTATCAATCATTTACTATTACATACCCTGCCTACGTAATGTATACAATATCTAGTTTTTATATAAGATACCATGAGGAGGCAAAATTTTAAGTTATGCACAAATAAATAGCACCTTAAAAAACAAGTGCCAAACTAGACTAACTTAAAGGAGCTCTGCAAATATCTGAGTTCGACAAAATATGCAGCATAACAACCTTACACAAGATGGAAGCAACAAACTCATCCCAGATAAGGAAAACAACAATTGTTATCACGCATCAATTAGCAGTTGTTATAAATTGTATTATAGTAGAGCAGCGCGCTCAGTATCTTATCATCTTTCTATCACGTTGGGTTCAAAAGTGGTGACGTCCCGATTTTTGACATGATGGACGTAGTCGACGACATAAAAGCTACATTTGAGTAGCACAGTCGCCAGCCGTTAACAAAACGCAAGTAAGACGCAATATTTTCTTGTTTACTGAGTGCGATAACCGCTTTCACGTCCATTTGCACGCATAGCATGAACACCGTCAACAACGCTGCCAATTCTCACTACGAAAGAGCACGGATTTCGAATATACTTTGCTCCCATGTAGAGCATCTCACCGTTTTGGCCGATTGACAAGGCAACAAAACCGTTTTATTAACTCCATCGCCTACACAAACAACCACGACCACGATGAAACGCCACTGTTGTAACACCAACAAAACTAACCCTGCTGTATCTCAGGCGGCAACTCTCAACTCGCCCGTACTTATCGAGTGCATCGCAGAGAATCAACAGATCAAGACGTGCCCTATATCTCGTCTGTGCTAAAGCCGCATGCTAACCTACCCACGTCACGAAGCTTGCGGCTTTCCGTTTTGATGTTCATCACTTCATTAACAGGACACGCTGGAGCGACAAAATCGCACACGCATTCGTCCTGAAACTGTCGGTCTTAAGTCTTCGCGGTACTGTTTGTCGTGCTCACCTCACAAAGCCATTTATTTCCAATTCCGACGTTTTAGATTCAGATAAATCTAAGCACGTGGTGTGTGCTTACATCTCGGTGACAACTCTATCGCTGGTTCGGGAGTACTGCAGCTAATCCAAAATTCTCTAATAAATTTCATAATAAATTGAGCAAAAGAAATAACTAATAAGTTTATTCATTGTGCTTAATATGGATCAATACGGGGTCGCATAACAACCTTACGCAAGGCCGAGGCAACAAAACTCGTCCCAGATGAGCAAGTTTGTCAGCATCAATCATATGCGTCAAGAAATAAGGATTACACGGTATAACAATGTCAGACGGTCATTCCACGCAGCAATAAATAAAATTATAAATCGTCTATCTTTTCCATCTACCTCAAAATCGGAATTGCACATCAAAATAATACCAAACCAAAACGTCAACATAACATCACACAACTTCGAAATTTGAAATTTAATGTCATTTATCAATCAGAAATCAAAACCTTCAGTGTAAATCTTCCTTACAATAATTTCAGATTTATGTATCTCCAATATGATATAAATTTCATTTAAGTATAGTTTAAAGACAATCGTTTCTATTTACAATTGCATTTTAATTTAAATTATTTATGAAGTTACAATTTAAGATACAATTTCAGTTTAAGTTTTAGATTTATTAAATTTATTTAGATTGCCCAAATCCTCAGCTTCTTTAATCGTACTAGGAAGTTTTGTGTTCATAGTTTCAGGTAACAGTATTGTAAGAAAAGCGGCTAAAACACCAGCTGAACCAAATAGTGTCAATGGTAACGGTTTCCAAACTTTCTCCTTAAAAAGAACCATTTTTCAGTATGTTTTAAAATATGCTACTGTTTATTTACAAGTAATGGCATTTGTGGGGAAACCATTGAACCTATTCGACCAAACATTGAACAAGTAGCCAAAAGACTGTTTCGATATGTTGTGGGAACATTTCACTTGTAATAATGTAAATTACGGATACACATATAGAACTTCCAAATTTTCCAAATAAGTACGTGATTAATACTAACCAATATGTTTCTAAAATTGGGAAAAATATTAATGTGCGAGAGAATAACATGTATTTACCTTTCAAGATGAAAATAGAAGCAATACACGAAAAGGAGGCTATTAAAAATCCAACTATAAGTGATACTTTTCTTCCAATTCTATCTACTATTATATACGCAGTTGCATACCCGGGTATTTCGACGAAAATTGTTAAAATAAAATCTAAGTAACTGTTTCCCGATAGGTCTACTGAATTTATTGTTAAACCGTTGTATAAAAAAATACAACAAGTCCAACAAAGAGAACAATTTATCATTCTTAGGGTTAAAGGTACCGAAGTGTACAATTCTTTGATAGAATTTGTTTTTATGGTTTCTTGGTTAGAGCTACAGGATTCTAATTTTTTTAAATTCTCTTTTGATATTGATTTACCATTGACTTTGGCAAGTGTTAGAAGGATATTTTGTGCCTTAATAGATTGATTTTTTGCTAGTAACCACCTAACTAATTCTGGTACTAACCAGTAACATAATATTATTAAGAAGTGAAATGGATACACCACTCTTACAAGTGTTTTAAATTCCAAAATTTTAATGAAAAATTGATTAACGCTTAGTAAATTATTACCTCCATGACTGGAGAAGCCATGCTATTCCTCCTACAAACATTCCCCCAGTTGCATATACTGAATTGATTAATACGCTTACCAAAGCTCTTCTTTTGGAACTAACTAGTTCGACAGCTATAAATTTCTGGGTAAGTCAAATAGTACATAAAATGGCGGTATGGTTTTTTTTTACCTAGAACATAACAACATGTATATAAACCAGCTCTTGACGCCGAATCTAAAATTTCCAAACTCAAATACATCGCATATGTATTAGTAAATGAACGAATTGTTCAAACCACACCACTTACAACTGCCGTAGATATTAACATAGATTTCCTTCCAAATCTAAAAAATTAAGTTAAAGAATTTGATTGATTGATTTGATTATTTGTTGCAGTATAACTTAAATGGTAAAGTAGTGTTTTAACTTCTGCCAAGGTTTTATTTTCAGATAACTTGAAAAAAATTGTTCTTGCAACATTTTAAAGAGGCTCTCTCTACTGGTTGAAAATAAAAAAAATAATATAAAATTGGTAAAATTTTATTCCTTGTTGAATAGCGATTTTTGTGTTTTAGTTTTTCTAATTGAGAAAAGTACAAAATCATAAATAGGTATAAACCACTTTAAACAATTAAATTTTTTGATAAGACGTTACATGTCAGACAATATGCCAGATGTGGGCAATCCAATAAATAATCCAGCACTAAAAATAGTTCCTGGCAATGTTAATTTCCACACGTTTTCGTCGCATTGCAAATTAAACTAAAACAATTATTATAATGAACTAAATGTTAATATAATATTCACTCACGTCATGTAGAATTGATATTTCAGAAGTTTCATATACAAACGATTCACAGCGTTTTTGAACCTCCACATTGAAATCTGTTTCATCACACATTCCATTGCTACTGTTTAAACGTGAAAATTTAAAACATTTTGAAGGTTGGTCATTATCCGCTGGTATAGCGTGTACCCACCAAGACGGTTTAAATTCGGTTTCATTGACGTCACATCCAGGAACATAATATCTATTCGAATTACTCACTTATTTAAAATGAAGTTAAAATTACCTATGATTTATTTTTTTTGCTTCAAAAACATATATTTCACCACCAAAATGAGATATTATTATGACACACAAAATGATAAAAAATATTCTTCTTTAATATTTTCATAACTCGCCAATTTCTTCTAAGATGGAATCCAAACAATTTCGATTCTCCATACTTGATCCCTAAATCGCGTTGCACACGTTTCAGGTTTGGTGCTCTACATAAATAAATATGTTATCTTATTATTTAATATTGTATCATAATAGTAATAATTTTAACAGATTACTCAATGTCCTTTTCTTAAATTTTTCTATAAATCAAATCAAATACTTGTTGTATAAGATTGTGGTGCTATTGACATAGTTGACATGAGTGAACACGAGTGCATCTATTGTGAAACATTGAAACATTGTGAAACAAAGTTGTCACGACTTAATATTGAGTGGTATTCTTTCTCTAATTTAATTTTTGTTTGCATGTATTTCTTCTCTTGTTTACTAAATAATCAGATTATTTATTTTCCATTTACAAAACTTGTTTGAACCATGATAAACAAGATTTGAATAATTTTTTCAAAATCCACTTGTTAATGTGCATTTGGATTATTATTAGAAGTTATATTATTATAATTGCGTTTTTCTTCAAACTTTTTTACTTTTTGTCAGATCTTCTGTTTCTTGTTCCATCTCCGATCGGAAGTTACAAATCATCCTTGCAATTTTATGTAAACTTACGAACAATGAAATTGACACACCTTACACTTTTGAATTTGAATGCATTTATTTCAGCCGCCAGAAATCGTTGTTTTTGAGACATATCCGGAGAACAGAAGAGACTTCTACTGGTCCAAAATCCGATTCAGATGCTACCGCGTTTGTCGATGAGCTACAGTTTCTTTGGACCAGTTGCAGGTCTGTGGGGTGTCAAGTTTGTCTACCGTAGTTTTCATTTCATTGTGCGCTTACTGACGGCTACCCATCCGATATGATGGAGTTGCTGTTGCATTTGAATCGTATTAAGTTGACCGTTCCCAATGATACCACTTTAACAGGTACCTCAGGTGCGGTATCTATTAATTTCACAGATAATGCAAGACTGATCACTGATGATTGAGCAAGTGTCAACAAACAATCAAATTTTTCTAAGGAGACTTGATTTTATAGATGAAGAAATTTTGGGTTGCACATGCTCGCTACCCAGCAAATAGAGATAACTTTTGTTTTAAAGCTCCATTTTTTAGTAAACAAAATAAGTTTGAGAAAATTCATGGTCATTGAAAACCTTAATGTACGGTCTTTTCAACGACATACTGTTTCTTTAAATATAACTTGGTTACTGAAAAAAATGTATTCAAAATCAAAAGTATGTAGTAGGTTTCTTTGCTCGCAAGTGTATTTTATTATTTTGCTTTTTTCTTATTCTCAGCAGTATCACGTTGTCGTTAGTCACTTTTGCTAGCCGCGCTATTCTCCACTTTCTGCGATAGCACCACATTTCATCCGTTTCAATGTTCTAATATTTGCTATTTTTGAATTTTATGATTCTTTGCCGTTCATGGAAAATGTAACAAACGCTTACCATCGAATGCTTGAGGATGGCAAATGCTGAAACAAAGATGCTTCGTATCTACTATAATCATTTTTGAGCAAAAACTGATGTAGACAATAATTTTTGCATTTTATGAGCTTATTTTATAAATCTTGCAACTTTATGACATAATCGTTGATACTCATTGAACGACAAATAAAATTTCAAGTCCTAAAAATCACTAATAATGCTAAATGCAAATTAAAAATGGGCGCTGTTCGTGCGTTAACATTGTAACCGGCCGGTTTGCTGATGCAGTGGTTGATGCATAAAGGTCCTCTTTGACATATTTGTGTCTGTTTTCCTAAATCTAGTTTTGCATATAATAAATTACATACTCACGTTAAAATTTCTTTCAAATTTAGAAATTCATTTCCACATCATGAATATGATTATAAAGCTTATACTGTGTGGGATTTAAAATATTTTTTTCACAGTAATATTTCCAGATATAACTGAGTCGAATATTTTCGAGACAAAATTTAAAAATGAATACCGCCGAAATGCTTCAGCTGTGAACTTAGTATCTGATAGGTTTAGTAATTTATCTTAAGACACATACCGTTTAGAGTTTTTGTTGTTGGGGGTATTGATTTTTGTTTAATCAGTACCCTTAGGTAAAGATCCATAAAAGGGTTACCAACAACGAATAATCTACGTTTTCCATTGAAAACTAGAAGTTGAAACGAAAATAATCAAACAGGTCATGAGCTTCAAATATTTGCAGAAGACAAACAAGCAAATAACAGCATTAGACAGAGATGCAACATACAAGACTTACTGAAATGAACAAAAAAAGATAGAAACAGAGGAACGACATATAGACCGAATAGATTAAGGAACACTAGCTCTACAACAGAAACAGAACAGTAAGAAAGATACCTCTATGACAATCACCTAAGAATGGGCACAGAGCTAGTTTGCATCGTCAACCAAATAGAACGGCCATGCAAATAGGAAGAAATTCTTAGCTAAAGGAAGAAGATGTTATCCCAATATTAATAGTAGGTGTTTATGCTCAGTATAATTAATTAATGTAAAATTTGAAGTAGAATCCGAAAATACAATAATATATAGAGTGTTCTATCTAAAATGACAAAGTTGATGTCGATTTTGGTACAACTGGAAGTGTCAGAAGAATGAAAATTTTTTAGTTGAGTTGGCTCTATTGGTTTTAGTCATTCTCCAAATTTTCAAATTTTTTCCATGTATACTTTTCCGTATACGAATAATGGCGGTTTACGGCAAGACACCGTGTATAGAAAAAACAAACTCTGTTTAAGTATATTATTGCATGGAATGATAAACACTAATTAAAATTAAAATAAAGTTCAAAGTAAAATTGTTTCTTTCTACGTGTGAAGCAAAAACACAACACTTAAATTTCAGTTTAATTAATTTTTCTTTTCAACTACATATCATACACAAACTGTTTAAATATTAAATAAATATGATGTTGGTGTACAGTATTTACTTTTCAGCTTGCAATGATAAATAAAATCCAAATCAGATTAATGAAGCAACTAAGCATCTGAAAAATCTGCACCGAATATACAGTCTATCCGTGTAGTACGCGAACCTTTGATATTGCCTCAAAAATATTTACTCAAAATCAGTTTTGACCATTTTTTTAGGTTCATCATAACTACAGTTTAAAACTATTTTCAATTATACAGTTATCCACTTTCATGGACCACCTGTCAACTTTAGTATTTAAAATAGAAACATTTATTTTTTATTTTGAATCTACGTTAAAAACTATGAGAACTTTATACATGTGAGATATCGATTTTTAAACATTTCATTTAGATATTTCAGACTTTTCAGGTTATTATTTGAAATATTAAACTATTCACACTTAGAGTGTATGAGAAAAAAAAGTCACACTTTGTAATCGAAAATGATGAATCACTTGATAAAATCAAATGGAACATCCTGTATATTTTTTACTAGATTGATGTAGAATTAGATTCTCTACAACTTTGCTGTCTACCAAAACTCATCCGTTAGTCGTGAAACTTTTTTTAAATCAAAAATATACGTTCCATCAAAACATTTTTATTGACAACTCTAAATTATAAAATAGAACATCAAAACTTACAACAAAATTGCTGGACAGATTATTTTAAATAGCTGATAGAAATACCTGAATAAACTGTGAGTGTCAAGTACGAGAAGAATCTCTAGTAAATATGTCATCATTCAAAATCTGTGTTATTTTGTAACACCTCATTTACAGGGGTTTTCGTAGCTCCAACGTTATCTGTTATTTGTCGTACTCCAATGGTAGGGTTCTCAACTGATGCAAGAATGTTCCCTAGTATTTTTCTCGTACTTGGTATTAATAGTTTTCATTAATCTATACTTTGGCTTTCTAAAATAATCGGGGATATCGTTGTAGTTCTGGATTATCTACTTTATAATTATGAGCCAGATTTTCTAATGGAATATAAACCATACTAACTAAATACAAAGATACAATAAAATTGATATAAATTGGACCATTACTAACATAATCGTGACAACACTAAACTATAGACGTTCGCATTTCATCGCCTACTTAATTTTTTAATGACGATTGATGTGTATTTTTGATAAAATCGAGTTTCACGGCTAGCAGTTGATTTTTAGTAGACAGGCATGTACGAAATTGTAGAAAATTTAATTCTACATCGATCTGGGAAAAAATATATAGGGTGTTCCATTTGATTTTATTAAGTTATTTGTCATTTTCAATTAAAAAATTTGACATTTTTTTCTCATACCTCATACTTTTAAGTGTAAATAATATTTGAATTTATTATTTCAAATAATGACCTAAAAATGTGAAATATCTGAAGGCTGATATTAACCCAATTAAATGTTTAAAAATCGATAACTCAAAATATCACTTTTTGAATAACACTTGTATGTATAAGTCTCCATAGTTTTTCACGTAGATTCAGAATAAAAAATGTTTCTATTGAAAATGTCAAAGTTGACTTGTGGTCCATGAAAGTGCGACATCTTGTATAATTAAAATTTTTTTGAAATTGTAGCTACTAAGGAACCTAAAAGAATAATTAAAATTGATTTGGAAAAAAATTACATTTTAAAGGCAATACCAAAGGTCCGCGTAGAAAACTTGTTTATGATCGGTTCTCATCTTGTTGTACTTTTTGTAACAAAATGTCATTGTTTTCAATAATTACGCCATTTCTATTCGGATCCTTTCCAATATTTTCCGAATCTTCGATCGTTTCAGGAAGATTTATATTTTTTCGTCTCCGGAAAGAATAATGTTAATACAGCAGCTGTTCCTGTAAGGACGGCAAAGATAACTAATGGCAAGTGGTTCCATATCTGCACCTACAATCAACATATACTGGACTATTAATTTAAATTAAAAAATAAAATATTACTAGCAAAATTAGTTGCGGACGAGTATATTTCCTATACGTCCACACATTGAACATATAGACAATAAAGTTTGTCTAATTGAAGTTGGAAATAGTTCATTAGTTATGGTATACATTGCTCCTACACTCATTGATACTCCAAACTTACTAATTAAGTACAATGTTAACTTAATCCAGTGAGTGCCTGTAACCCGTTTAATTAGTTTATAAAATACTTTTCGCATACCTTACTTGTAGGAACTACAACGTAACTAATGGACGATATAGTTGATATGGTAAATGCTATCAGAAGACATTTTTTTCTACCCAATGTATTCAAAATTAATAACTGAATCAGGCACGCAGGAATTTCGATAGAGCAAGTTAGCATGAAATCTAAATAACGGTTCCACGATAAAGTTGTAGAAACAATAGTTAAACCGTAATAAACCATGATCGCCGCAAACCAACAAAAGCAACACATAAAACATCTCATTAAGAGCAACTTCGATTTAAACAAGTCTATTAGTTTAGTTCTCCGAGAATTGTTAACGTTAACTGTATTTAACAAAACTTCTAATTTTCCTTGACTTATTTCTTTGCCGTTAACTTTTGCCGCTTTTCTTAAAGTATCAACTGCTTCTTGGTGTCTATTTTTGCTTAACAACCATCGTACCGATTCTGGCATGAACCAATAATACGATAAAATAAGCAAGTAAAATGAATAAAGCACTCGTAACAAAACCCTGAAACAAGAGGATCAGCATTAAATGAGTTAATTGTTATTACTACCTCCATGATTGTAACTGCCAAGCGCTAATGCCGAGAACTATACTACCAATTGCATATGATCCAAATTGAATACAACTTACTAAAGTTCGTCTGCTTGGACCAACAAACTCCGTTCCTAAAAAATAAGTACGTGTAACATATACAATAATTACATTATAGTTATACCTAAAACGAAACCACTCGTAATTCCGCTCTGAACTAAAAGCAGCTTCTAAAAACTCGCATGCAATAAAAAATCCATATGAATTTGCAAATGATCGTAATAATCCGAAACCTCCAGCTATTACCATACTCCATATTAACACTGTTTTACGACCATATCTTAAAAAAAAATTTAAACCAATAAAAAGTAGTAATATCTCACCTATCAGATACAAAACCAATCATTGGTAAACCACATACTCTTCCTAATCCATTCATTGTGCCGACTAGAACTAAAAACTTCATATTTTCGTCGCATTGTAAATTGAACTGTAAGAGAAATACAAACGATTATGAAATTAAACAGCGAGAATAAGTGCTTATTTTGTAGGAAAAAAGTTATTAAAATAAATTTAAGTAGCCAGAAGTAGCAAATTTTTCTGCAGAAAAGATTTTTGGAACAACTACCGAACTTCGATATAGAAGCTGTTATTATGAAATGAAAGGAAGTATAAATTGTAAACGTGTAAAAGTCAAACTGTGATTGAAATTTTAATATTAACTTAAGATCTTACGTCTTCTATAATAGATTTTACTGGTGTTTCGTACACAAATATATTACAGGTTTCGTGTATACTGCTGTTAAAACCTTCATTGTTACATGTAGACGTATCCACGTTTTGAAATTTCGTACATTTTTCTGGTTTTCCTTCTTTAAACGGCACTGCATTAATTAGCCAGGATGTGTTATATTCAGTTCCATTAGAATCACATTGAGGTATTGCACATCTATAAAATAAATTAATTTACAATATGATGCATGTTTTAAAATACGGTAGTGGTATGTACACTCATGAAATTTACAACTTGGACACCATTGTTTCTGTAAACAAAGTTTGCACATTGTGAAGTGTGTTAAGGGTATCATTTACATTTCTAACAGCAGGTAGTTACAGCAGGGGTTATCTTATAGAAGGACTGTAGAATGAATCATACACTAAGCACGTTTTAGAAAATAGGTATTTACGTTGCTTACTTAATTTTTTCTTTAAAGAATATATTTGAAGGTATCGCTAATTAAACACCATAGCTCGATTAATTATCGAATCAAAATTTTGTTTAGAAATGTTTACAAAATAAAATTAGAAATAATTTTGATTTAAAAACGTCTACAAGAATAACTTTTAAATTAAATCAAAACTAAACATGGTTATTTGGGGTGACTGATTATTACTATATTTTTAAATCCAACCTAACTACTATTATTGTTAGTTATTAAAAAAAAATCATTAAACTCTTAGTTTTTATTTTCACTTTTTATATTAACTACAGAAAAAATGAAACGTCATAAAATATACATTTTGTAAGGACTAAATATTATGAATGAGAGTTTAATGATTTTTTTAATAACTTACAATAATTAGTAGGTTAGATTTATTTAAAAATAAGTAATAATCAGTCAACCCAAATAACCATGTTTAGTTTTTTGATTTAATTTAAAAGTTATTGCTTGTAAACGTTTTTTAAATCAAAATTATTTCTAATTTTATTTTGTAAACATTTCCTAAACAAAATTTTGATTCGATAATTAATCGAGCTATGATGTTTAATTAGCGATACCTTCAAATATATTCTTTAAAGAAAAAAATTAAGTAAGCAACGTAAATTACCTAATTTTCTAAAACGTGCTTAGTGTAATGATTCATTCTACAGTCCTTCTATAAGATAACCCCTGCTGAGACTACCTGCTGTTAGAATTGTAAATGATACCCTTAAGCACGCTTCACAATGTGCAAACTTTTGTTTACAGACATTGAGTGTACATGTGTAATAGTATTTTGTGTATCAAGTTCGTGGTGTCGATTTTTTACACAAGCGAATGTGTCCGCCCAGCTCAGTTCTTTTACTCAACTGTTTACATTGTGCACATCACCTAATGATTAAGCATTATACTCTACACGCTGAAACTTTACGAATTTTTTGAATGTGTGAGACATGTTTGTTTCAATAATGTGCTACGGTTTATTTGTAAACAAACTATAAATTAGTGACCAGTGCTGAAAACCTGGCCGGCAGCTCTGTTAGTCCGTAAACTTGTATATAGATATCATTTCTGTCAAACGACTAGACACTAGACCATAAAAACACATAAATCTAGTAATATAGACATAAATATGACGTAAACAGAGACACAATATAAATTATTTCACTAATAAATAAGTCGAACCATTTGTTCTCGTAAGAAAGTATCTGAACTACCAAAATATTTAATAGCCACGACGGTATCTACGCCTCTGATGGGGCGTGGTCGTATAAATTTGTTATTACAACCAGATAATTGAACTCGATTCAATTGCGACATACGAGTACGTGTCACAGATACTAGCGTTAACTTTAAAGTACAAAATGAATTACGTAAAGCCTGGAACTTGACGTCAAATTCAAATTAATAGAACAAAGCGCAATCACAAAAAAAAATTTTTGAAAGATCTTTAAGACGCTTTAAGATTTAAGTAGATAGCCGCAACAGCAACAAAGACGACTGGATATGGATGGCCCTAACAATCGCAAACCATACGCAGAAGATCGTAGAGTTATCTTCGAGGAACCCTGCAGCCAACGCAGGGACTAATTTTTAGTGATCGGTCTTCAGAGACCAACAATATTCCACGGCCTCGTAGGTTAGATAATTATTAAGTATCTCATCGTTCTTCATTAGCAACTAATTATTAATTTATCTGGATCTCCAAACTGGGTTTTCAAAAGTACGAACTTTCGTACGTCAACTTTTAAGTAGAGAAAGTAAGTTTATCGCAACGTTAGCGAAGACACGAACCAAAAAAACCAGTAGAGCCAACGACGAGAAATTCTAAAATTCTAAATTTGCGTATTTTGGTTCCGGAATAAAAAAAACCGTCACCAATGGTTTACAGTTGTTTGTCAAAAACAAAAATGTTTTCAACATTTTTTTTTAGCATTGATGATCCAACAAAGCTTATGAATTAAGTAATGTCGACATTACAGTCGCTATAACATACAGTCTTAAAAAAAATAAAGTAACTTGGCCAAATAGGGCCCGGTGCCTAAAAAAGCCCACCCCAATTTTTTTTATTTCATTGAGAAGAAATACCAACAGATGTTACCTTGCGAAGTACTTCTCTCCACCTATCATCAATTGTACAAGTTACTCTTTGATAGATAATTCAGAGATCTCTAAATAATGATATATGTTTCAAACTAGTGCCTTGTGTGTGTTGGTTGTTAAATTCCGGTAAGTGATCCATTTAATTCTACAAGAAACTCCGAAAGTACTTAAACGTTCTGTTTATTCATTTTGTACACTGAATAATATAAATAATCCACTTAACGAATAATCTGCTTTGGCAGGTCGTAAATGGTTGGAATTATTCTTGAGTAGGCACCCTGATGTTGCTGGAGGCAAGTCTCAACACATGAATGCCTCAAGGGCAGCCAAATTGAATAGATACATAGTCAATGCTTCGTTTTCAGAGATACGGGGTGTTAACGTTTATCTCAAATAGTGACGATTTATTTATTGCTCTGAAACCGGTCGAGATATGTAAACAAAATTTGGAGGGTTTTAAGAGGTAGTTATTGCGCATTTTTTGTTGTAAAAATTTTGTGTTTATCATGATAATAGGCTCGCATAAGAGTGAAGATTTAAATTTAAAAAAAATCATATTTGAATTTCTCGTTCAATTTTTTTTTGTATGGTGTTATTTCCTGTTATTGTTCTGGTTTAATATCACTGTATTAGGTACTTCTTGATAATGTATTAAAGAAATGAAAAATACGCGAAGAAAATGCTGAGAGCTTTTTTGTCAAAATGCGTATGCGCGCCAATGATGAACATAAAACCCTTATATCAAAAAATTGCGCAATAACTACCTCTTAAAACCTAACAAATTTCATTTCATTTCTCAACCGGTTTCTGACCACTAAATAAATCGTCAGTGAAAAGTTTAACAAGCCGCATCTCTGAAAACGAAGCATTTGCGGACATTCGTTTATACAGTGTCCGCCATAAAGTTGGAATGACCCCCTAAAGTTTGTCGCACTTCATCAAAGGAATGGAACACTAAACTGCAGCGTATATTTAACAATAATAAAAATGAACTTGATTCTTGTGAAAATTCAGAAATTTTAAAAAACAGAAATTTGCTCATGAACTATGATAATAACGAGGATTTTCGGAATTATTTATGCTTATCTAAGAATTAATTAAGTTTAACGATGCGTGACACGCAGACAGTATATAAGCTTCCTATTGTTTTTAATTTTAGTATCGGTATCGCTGATGATGATAGCTTAGCTATTGAAACACGTGTCCGAGTACAGTTTTTTGGTGCAGTTTTTGGTGTTTTCTGTTTGTTTTGTCGCACTTATTTACTAACACCCTGTATATCAACATATTACCATTTTTAAATCCCCGAATTTTTTTCACAAAAATTTACTACGGTATGTGCGTAACAAAATGTATCCTTCTAATTTAAAATTCATATATAATTATTAAACAAGCGTTTTGTGCAGAACTCTACATTTCCATGATGCTAATAAACGTGAGAAAACGTATGTAAAGTGTAAAACTATCGATAAAAAAATTGAAAAAAAAAACAAAAGTATCAATATACTGTTTACACCTAGCGTGGATATCTGGTTTTATCTCGTTTCCTTAAACTAAATGACACGCGCTTTCGGTTTTTTATTTTTTGAGCTTATACTAAAATTCAAAAATGCTTGAAAAACCGAAAAAGGAATTGGATTTTAGAAAAAAATATTTTAAATAAAAGTTATAGAAATTTCCAATAACTTTCCTTCCATGGGACAATTTGGTACATTCTGTATGTACATAGTATTTTCATATATATGAAACATTTCACCTCTTCTTATAAAGAAAATGGAGAGTTATGCGACCAGACAAAACCAGAAATTTTAACTTTCTACTTATTTTGATGAATTAGAATTAGTACGTTATAATGAAACCAATAAAAATCTCCCTTCCATATGTAAAGACGATATCAAGAAAACCACTAGTTCAATTTTTATTAAACTTGGTATATAGGTATTTTTATAATCAGTCGAGCCAAAAGGATTCTTAACCTACAAATATTTTTCTACTCTTGGAATATTTACAGAAATATTCATTTTATACACTTTTCTTCAAGTAATAATTATTTGTGTCACTATGTCAGAAACTGACTTTTTGCGAGTTTCAGGATGGTTTGAAGGCCAAGGTATTAACCGCGGTCTGCAAGTCCGAGCACTCGCAAAAACAGTTTATCCACGTGATATAGACAGCAAATGGTCAAATTTGTTAAAACTTAAATTTTCAAATATTATTATATGCCAAAACATGTCATTTTGGCATATATTAAAATACGTATTTTTTTTAATGTTTAAAAGGCCTATAAAATCCTTCAAAATAAGATGCAACAGAGTATTGCAACGTATTATTTACGTATTTTGGATGAGTATTGTACTGTTTTCGGTGTTATGAGTGTAATGTGATTTTGCCAAAATATAGTATTTTTTTTGCCGGCCGAGGCCAAAAAAAAAGAGTGTTTCTCGCCGCTTTTCAGTGATGCAAAATCAGTGATTATGAACGAAGGACCAAAAGAGTTGTTTTTGCTTAAACTATTTTGACAATATCAATTAAAAAACAAGTTATCGACAAATTTGTTGGAAATTTCATTGTGTATTAACTATTAATGAACTATTTTTTTAAACTATAGTATTGATTTGTATTTTGACGCTTCTTGTACATGTATAGGTCTTAAATAATAAAAAATAATTATTTATTTATTTATGTCCACGAACCTGGTACCCGTTTTTAAGGGTTAACGTTATTAAGACAGTTACTTCAATTATAACTCCTGTTTATTTTACTTAGGTATTTAATTTTAATGAGATGATCAGATCCTTCCTATAGATAAGAAATCCAAGAGAATAAATAAAACACTTCTTCTGTTCTATTGTACTCATTAGGTATTTAAATATTCCCAAACTTATGGGGCCTTTTGGTAGGAGTGTGGTGGATGTAACAATTAAGATTCTACGTACTTTAAAAAGTGCCGACATTTCGGTCAGGAATTCAATTAAGTAAAAAGACAAACTTAGACTTTTACTAACAAACATTTACAAGATAGTTTAATTTATTGACGCCAATGTTTGTTGTTTATGGTGTTAACTAGATCTAAAAAACAATTTTCAATTTTTTATAGCCTTGAAACAATCAGACAATTTCTGACCGAAACATCGGCACTTTTTAAGTACCTAAGTCAGTTACATTTATCATATTGGTTTGTTTTCACCCTTTTTATCAAAATTTTCTAAGTTGTTTCTACTAAACAAAAAACAAATAACCAGGTAAAAGGTACTTATTGTGTTTAGTTTATTATTGGTTTGATTCCAACATACAGGATCGGTAAACTACACCGCACATGTTTAAAGAAAAACTGTCAGAACAGAAGACGCAAAATTGATGATCTTGTAGGATACTGCTTATAGTTGAAAATCGAAATGTTACCACCAAACAAATTAGTGAATGTATGGGGAGGATCTTATTGTCGTGGGTTTCATTTTGTAGTGGTTCATAAAAGATTACATATTTTAAAAAGATCCTACTACACAAGAAACAGAATAAAATCCGCTTTTCAAACGTCATTCACGAGAAAATTTGAACACTTGTTTATTATTATTTTTGTTTAATAGACAAAGCCTACTAGATTAAACGTGCTTGATTAAAATATTGTGAAAAATGTACTAATGCAAATCGATAGAGAATTAATCTACGAATTTACAAAATCAAATTTCTAAATTTTCAAAAGCGTTAGTTTTGTGACCACTTCTTTTTAATTTTTAAAGAAATTCCTCTAAAATAGCAACGCCGCAAACAATTTAAAAATTTCAAAAATAGTTTGAACAGAATAAAAATTGGTAGAATAGATTGCTATTGAATAAACGTGTAACTTTATACCCAGCGAAAACTAAACATCCTGTATAAACAAAATAATATTTAAGCAATTTTGCTTAATGCGAATGCATTTGGGTACGTGATCGATAACACGAGTCGACACTAGGTGTCGTAAAACTTACTGTTAAAATAATTTTTATTATATGCCGTTTTTTAATAGATATGAGTACAGTACTTTTGATTATTGTTCGATTAATTGCATATAAACTAATTATTAAGTCAATAATTTTAAAAATAATTTATAACCGACATTGCTTTTCTACGTTTGATCAATATTTATTATTTATGTATCTTATTTTTATTATTATTACGTATTTTGTTTATAGTAAAACGCAACAATAAAATTTATAATTATATGTGACAATATTATTTAATAGGATTGGTTAATCGGCGCACCTAAACGTAATGACTAATTTAATATTTATTTATATTTTTACGTGTAATTAAAAAATTTATTCAATTAAATTTCAAACCCTACTCAAGAGAAACAAAGATAAAAGAAAGAACAAACAGTTTTTTTTGTATTAGTATTTGTATTGCTCTTATTTTTAATTTTGACGAATACCACGATAAAAAGTATAGAGTACTTTGAGAAGGGAATTATTTAATATACAGGGTGTCCCAAACAAAGTGGCCTATTAGACGTTTATGAAGAACTAATCGTATTTAAATTTTGAAAATTTGTAATAATATATTATTTATACTGATCTTGAATTTTAAAATAGTTTCGCTTATATTGCACTTCCGGTTGTGCCGGAAGTCGACATCAATTTCTTTATGTTAAATGGAATGATATGTTTTTTATGATATTTTTGTATTTAGCTCTTCATTTAAAATAACTTTTATTTAGGTTTATAATATCTACTTCCCGTAGTTTTTGAAATATCGTTAAGTTTAAAAAAAAATATTGGTTTGTAGCATGTTTTTTAAAAATTCAAATTTTTGAACTTTGTTAAGATAAAAAAATTATATTTGGTTTCCTTATAACAAAAGCTTAGTTTTATTCATTACTGTGATTAAAATATGTTCAGTGTATTCAGGACGTCCACCATTGATTTTCAAAGTAAGCCAACTTCAAATAGTAACAAGTCGATTTTTTTAAATAGAACATACTAAATATTATTTAACAGATTGATTCAGAATTTTTTTGTGATCGATTGATATAAGCATTACCTGTACTTATCTCATACGGTTTAGAAGTTATTACGTATTTTTATAAAAATTATTTTTAATGTGGTAATATCTAGCTAACTATGGAAAAAATATAAGTATGCATTGGTAGCAAAATATTTATTTGTAGTAAGTCAAAATCTAGGTAGCTGGAGCACCATCCATTTGGTACCAACAAGAATTTAGAAGATTTAGGGGTAAATTTTCCAAAAAATTTGAAACCACTCCTCTAAGCATTTCGAAATATTTGCGAGAATTTAAATTTTTGTCATACACTTTAAAACAAACACGATTATCCATAATTAAACAAAAAACATTAAAACTAAATGTAACTTGAAAGTTACCTTCGCGCACCATCCGAGGATTTTGTTCTGCCCAACAATGCCAATTTTCCTATTAATGATTCCTTCTTTACTAAATTTTGACTCATCGGTCCAAATAATTTTTTTCAAAAGATTTGGGTCTTCCTGCGTTTTCAATGAAATGCTCTCACAAAATGCTACACAACGTATTTCGTCACCAGGGCGGAAAGCTTGTAGTTTTATAATAGAAAAAGCATGCATTTTACGTTGTGCCAAAATTCTCTGTATTGACGAGTAGGACAGTCCCAAATCTTCAGACGCAGCTCTGATCGATGCATGTAGATTTGCATTAAAATATGCCAATACATTTATTTCGTTGTCGTCATCACCGGTGACTACCTTGGGGCGTGTTCAAGTACATTGAATTCCAAATTGTTTAAAATTTTCTTCTATTCTCTTAAACGTAGTTTTATTTAGAGGTCGCAAGTGTGGATATCTCTCGTTAAACAAACGGCAAGTTCTTTCAATAATTTTGTAGAGGCAGATTGAAATGTAAAGAACCTGTCACGTGGTTCAATCTGCGCGAACGATACATTTGACCTTCAATTCAGTAGCGCCGTCAAAAATTTGTTTTAACGTTAATAAGGGTTTGATCAAAGACGTGAAACGAGATTAAATTTTGAAAAACTTCTTCAACACAAATCATAAAAATATAGACCTTACTATAAATGCATTTATTGGTTACAATTTAAATGAAATTACGAAAAAGTTTATCATAAAAAATTAAATACCTCGACTGATATAATTTACAATTTGCAAAACCGAAAGATACATAAAACAATATTTCATCTTGCTTGGTTGTTTACAATTAGTGTAGATCAAATGATTAGAAATTAGACATAAACATTAAACATCATCATCAGTATAGTTAATATCAGAATCACTGTCACTACTATCTCCTGTATTTACTTTAAAAACTAATTCATTACATGCATCAAATACATGTTCTTTCTGTATATATTCTTCCTCGACTTTCTTAACGTGATCACATATAGAACGCCATTCTTCTTGAGACACATTTGCAAATTTATCTCTCGTTAAGGTCTCGACATCTTCCATTTTAAAGGTAACATTATGACATGCTACCCAATTTTTTACTAATGCCCAAACCTTTTCAATGGGATTTAATTCAGGATGATACGGGGGAAGCCGCAACACAGTAACTCCTCGTTCTGCAAGCATTACATCAATCGTAAATGTAGGGTTTGTAGTTTTGTGCATCTTTATGATTTCATATAACTCGGGTTTTGTCATTTTGTCATCAAATAATATGTTCCTTGCTGTTAGCCAATCACACATTTCACCTTTTAGGGAAGCAGTTGTAGGATCTTTCACGGCTTTAACATTATGGTATGAAGCATTGTCCATAACTAATACACAATTATCTCGCAAGTTGGGTATTAATTGTGTGTTTAACCATAACTTATAATTTTGATAGTTCATTTCATCATGATAATCGCCAGATTTAGATCCAGACTTAAACATAAGTAGAGCATTCGGTATAAAGCCATTTTCATTTCCAGCATGTACAATAATAAATCGTCTCCCTTTAGAAATAGGCGCCTTTAGTGTGTCATTACATCCATCAGTCTATTCTTTAGGAACAGTATGTGAACTATGAATGTACGTTTCATCTGTATATAAACAATCGGTCGACCTTCATTGCGAAATCGTGTTATATTTCTCAAATATTTTGTACGAAGTGCTCTAATAGCTTTCCATTAAAGCTCTTCTATTATCGGTAGTTTTTTTCCATCTACAGTAAAACAAGATTATTGTTTATACCTTAAACATAAAATTTTGTTCATTTACCTGAATCCAATTTTCTTTAAAAGAACATTCAATGTGAATTTACTTCCAGTAAATGGTATTTCACATTCTCGAACTTTTTCTAAAATCCGTTTAAGAGTTGGACGTGTTTTTTCATGAGTGTAGAAATTATGTATAGTTCTTCGTAAAATATCTACTTCATGGTTCGGAAGGTTTGTTTTTAAACAAGTTTTCGGCCTATTCTTTCGAGGACTAGAAAATGAGGTGCTTGCCCCTGTGTCCACAGCTTCAGCTTCCTTAACAATGCGTTTATAGGAACTTTCAGAGATTCCGGTTGCAGCTAAGAGTCTTTGTTTATAATTGGATAGTGGTATTATGGGATCTCCGTTAGCTGCTTCTTCTTTCATAAATTTTATAACATTTGCAATTAACTGCAATGAAAATTGTTAGTACTCAAAAATGCAATATGCATGAATAAACTATATTTACCTCTCTTGCTTGACTGTGAATGATTTGCCCTTTCTTCCCCAATTTGACGGAGTCTGCCATTTGAAATAAACAAACTAAAGTTCTGACAAGAACTGCTATTAATTCAATTAATTCGCAAAGTTTAACACGTGGAAAATATATAAAACGATAATCAAAACGAAAGAACGAGAACGAATGTAGGTTGTAAGTTGCAAGCAAACAATAACATAACCTATCTTTTTACAAATCGTTCTTCCCCTTAATGCAACAAGTAGTCTCGCCCATTTCATTTTCGTTCGCGGCGCAGGTCACGTGACAGGTTCTTTACATTTCAATCGGGTTCTAACATTCTCCATGAATAAAAAATAAATTTAGTATGTCTTCATTCGAATATTCTTGGTGGATTGAAGATTGAAAGACCACTTAATTCTCCATCACATAGAGCAACAAGATACAGGGTGTTTTATTTAAAAAAATTGACTTTTGGGCAGTTGAAGTTAGTCAGATTTAACCAAACAATTTGAACACCCTGTAAATAATGAGATGTCAAATTACACATTATTTAAAAACTTAACAGTCCTCCAAAGTATAGCCCAAATTTTGTTACTATAACTTTCTTTTTCAATCATTGACAAGCGTTTGAAAACAATACTACAAAACCAATTTTTTTCAAAAAAATGAGAATATCTCAAAAACTATTGATTTTTCATATAGGTTGTGCTACATAAAAGTAAGTCAGATTTTAGCGTAGAATCCAAATATATAAAAAAAATATATCATTCCATTTAAAATAAGAAAGTTGGTAGCCACTTCCGGGGTAGCCGGAAGTGCTAGATAAGCTAAAATATTTTAATTAAATAGAACTTTTTGAGCAATCCCCTATTCCAAATTGTTAAACAAATATTTCAACGGGAAGTCCATAAACTTCTAATGAACGGGTTAGCTGAATCACCCTTATTCTAAGTTCAACAATTTAGTTGAATAATTTATTCACAAAGTGAGTCTGCTCCAGTATTTTCTTTTATTAGCGACCGATTTCTTTGCTCAGAAGCAACATTGTTAACGTAATTTATTTACACAAAATTTTAAAATTAAAAGTTTAAACAGAACTAAAACAGTAAATTTCAAAAAATACCTAAAATATTTTATTATACATTCTAATTGTGTATATAATTTATTTCTTTTTTCAGACATTCCGCCGCGGGAAGTTCTTGCAATCTATGGTAAGCAACAAACCTTATAATAATTTTAATAATAATAATATTTTCAATTTTCATGATGGAGTAATTAATTTATCTAAATTGGATTTTAATAAGAACCAGTAAGAACTTCTTAATTCAAACAAAAACTAATTGAGTTAGGTTTATTAATCCTCCAAATTGTAGTTGCAGATAATTATCCTTGTAAGGAACGAGCGAACTCTTTCAAGGCTTCTTAAAATTATCTATAAAAAACAGTTCTTGTCATAATATTACTAAGTCTAATTTTGGTTGTCGCTTGTTTCAAATATTGATTTTATTAATATTCAATCTAAATATTATAAATCTAATCATTTTTGGCATGGTTTATTCAATTATAAAAAAGTTAAAAACCTTATTATTTTAAAGGCTGACAATGGTAATTAGTTAATAGGCAAATAAGTCATCTTATC
Organism: Abscondita cerata; assembly: GCA_030710515.1. Classification (NCBI taxonomy): domain Eukaryota; kingdom Metazoa; phylum Arthropoda; class Insecta; order Coleoptera; family Lampyridae; genus Abscondita; species Abscondita cerata. Next base: position 166,662 of record JALBCR010000193.1, read on the forward strand.
TTATTTACGTGTTTTTTATTGTAATGCTTCTTCGAAACCGGTAGTATTACAACAGAAAACACGTAAATATGGATAAGGAGTACTTATTTTGCCTATTAAATATTATCCTTAAGCACTGACACAAGATGTTTATTGTAATTGTTTAGTTATGTTACAGTAAAGTGAATATATTTTTAAAATCTCAATGAGGATTTTAAATTACTGTCTTTTAATCCATTTATCAAATATAAAGTCAGAAAAATGACATTCTTTCAAAAATGATTATAATAATAAAATTAAATTCACATTATAAAAACTTTTGGTTATTAATCCTTAACTCTAAGATAATACATTCATAAAAATAGTATCAGATCGGTAGTTAACTTTATTTAAGCATCTACATCTGAAATATCATTTTGGATTGACAATATTTTTATAATTTTTGTCCTTTGTAATAGTTTTAATTTTAGGATCTTTGTTAAATATTTTTATTTGTAAATACAATTAGCTTGACAATGTTGCTCCAGAATGAAACCGGTTGCTAATACAATAAAATAAATATTTGTTGTGAGAAGACATATATTTTTAGTTGTCAATTTTTGGTGACATCTAGTCAAAGTCTACCTTCGTAACTCAATCCATATTCAAATACTAAAATAATTTAAAAAATATTATATATTGTACATACCTGTAGTTTACCGGGGTCGTTTCAAATACATAAATAACAACCGAAAAAAAATTAACCGCCGTTACTAAATTTACCAATAACGATATGAACCATTGATATTTTCCAAATTCACCAATTTCTATTAATATTGAATCTAAATGATTTTTTGTAGACATCGTGCTTTGTGTATTACGTTTGCATAACTAATCGTGCATGTAAATAAACACGCAGCATTTACCTAATAAAATAACTATCTAAAACGAGTTTTTGATTTTACATATTGAACAGTTGTCCTGGAAAATATGAGTTAAAACAATAAATACATGATAGGTAACTATTATAACAATTAAAATTAAATAAAATCCATAATTCATTTTAAAAGTTTACCTCAAAAAATTACAAAACGAAATTTGAATATGAAACAAGAACAAGTTCAACCCACATTAATCCAAATCATTTATTCGGTTATTTAAAAATACAATATAATTTGTTTGTATCAAAGGATTTAGAAAATATTCTGTAAGGAAAACAAGTTTACTTATTTAATATAAAACAGGTTTTGCTGCAACAAAAAAATATTAATTATAGTAGGTACGGTTGAAAACCAAAACATTTATTCTTTTTTATTGAAACTACCTTTTAATGCAAGAATTGCCGACTTTTCGCCCTTCAAATGGAGGCTAATTGTAATTAAAACACATCACAATTTTTAGACAAACAAGCGACAAAAGATTTTACAAAAATTATCATAGTTTTTTATTCTAATTCTACATTAGTACATAATACATTAATACATTAGTATTGGTGTTAATTACCGGTAATAGTTAAAAATAATTTTATTACAAAATTCCTTTACATTATAGAAATTAAAAATGCATAGTAACTTGGTTATATTTTATTAATTTAACAAACAACCACTGTCAACTTTGACATTTTAAATGGAAACATATATATATTTTTTAAATCTATTAATAAATAACAACGTTCTTAATATTTGTCCACATAGCAAACGATATGTTTAAATAAAAGTTTGTTTAATATACTTTACTTTTTTTTTTGCATTTTAGCACTGAAGATATTGTTAACAAAAAGGCACGTGATTACCGTATCTCTCTAATTAGACTTGTAGTAGACCAAAAAAAAAATTAAAACCAACTTTTGTTTGAAAAAAAATCTGTATAGAAAATATTTTGAAAAATATTTTAAAACTGGAAATGCATTTCTTTAAAGTGGCACATATTATTAATTCTTGTTTGTATTTGAATATTTTTCTTTATTCACAGAAAATAGCTGTACACCTAAATACCTACCGCTTAAATATCTCATCCTAAAGATCATAAAGACTTTAGACGGATCAGCATCCCACCAATCTTATCAAAATTACTAGAAAAAATAATTCATTTACAGTTACTTGGCCACTGAAATACAGTGACCGGCAAAGAGTTTGCAACAAATGGGAAAAATTTTTGTAATTGAGACATTTGAAAATTTCTTTTGGAAAATGAATTCATTTAGATTATACGTCTATGTGCTTCAAAAGAAAATAACAAACAATCATAATCTGCTGCTACCTATTTTGGCGTACATTGGACTTTCAAATGATGCTGTTGATATGATACGAAGTTGTTTAATAAACAGAATTTAATTTGTAAAGTATAATGAAATAGAATAGAATAGAATAGAATAAGTATTTATTTTTCTTGTAAATAAACAAGAACGTAATTATACATTTTATACATAATAATCATAATTAATATATTTAAGTTACCACTCATAATATTTCAGGGGAAGAATTCCTCGTGAAAAAAACAGAGGGTAAGATGGTTCTATTTTACATTTCCTTGTCATTAGCTTAAAAAAACATTTTTGTAATATATAAATTGGTTTTAGGCTGGAGTTCTAATTCCTCCCCAAACAGATTGAGAATAAAGTAACCTACTATGTACCAGTGAAAAATAAAGAATTTTTAAAATAGCTTCTCCGCAAAATCTTTAAAAATAAAAGTATCTCAGTACATTATTGAGTTTAGTTTTCAAATTAATTACGTGATTTTTCCAATTTAATTCTTGATCTAATATTATTCCTAGATATTTTATTGTATTTGTCTGACTAATTACCGTACCTTCTATATTACAACTACATTATGCATATACACCATTTGTAGACTATAGACTCGTTAAAATTATTTACCACTCTTAGGCTAAAGTTTATGTATTTTGTTTTATCGGTACTTAAGAACATTTGATTTTTATTAAACCATTATTTGAGTGCTTTTAAATCAAAATGTATAGAAATTTGTATTGATCTAAATCATCTTCTACATAACACAATGCCGTATCATCAGCAAAAGATGTTAGGTGACCTTTCAAACGTGCATTAGATAGGTCGTTAATATAAATTATAAATAGAATTGCACCAAGCACAAAACCTTGAGGTACTCCTTGCTTTATTTCACCAAAATCACTAAGAGTTCGTTTTTTTATAAAGCTTTCAAACTAGTTAACCAAATAAGCCAGTTACGGGGATGAATAAAAAAATACGAAAATATGAAATTTATTGAACATCAAAATTTCTCTCTCAAAATCGGCACATGGGCATAAAATGTGATTAGCATCATAATTTCCTAGTAACATTTTTCGAAATTTTAACAAATTGACCCATTTTTAGGACATTTTTTCCAAAATTACGAACTGACAATTGACAGATGTTACCTGTCAACTTTGACTTCGCGCGTTTTAAGTTATATCAGAAGCAGAAGTGATTGCCCCCCAAAGTTTTTTTTTAACTACAATAATAAAAAAAATTGCCATATGGTTCCAACTTTATGGCGAACACTGTATGTTGTTGTTAAGTTATCTGTATCATTAGTAAGTCTTCGTATTGGATTGGAGTTAATGTTTAATAGTTTGTAAATTAAGTTATTAGAGTAATTGTTATTTTGTAATATGTTTCTTAGAGTTTGTTTGAATTTATTATAAAAAGTTGCAGCACTTTATTCAAGTATTTTATTCCGCATAGCTATTACTGTGTTCATTTTTTGGTGTAAAGGATGTTTAGGGAAATAATTTATGGTTCTTCCCGATGCCATCGGTTTTCCGTACCAATCCGTTTTGTTATTGTCACATACTATAGTAGAACGGCTAAAATGGAATTTAACGATTGGTTTCTGGTTCTATCGTTAATCTAAGAAGCGGTTCATAAATATTGAATAATTTAAACTTATTGTTTAATATGTTTTTTGGAATAGAAGTAATGATATCTGATATCCTCATCAACAATGACATGTAATTCAGGTTTTTCTATTGGGTCAACCGTACTCACAATAACCAAGTAAGTGAGTATCGGAGAGGTTGGATTGACTATCTCAGTCTCTACTTTCTGTATGTAACAACAACCATCATATGCAGAAGCAAAAATAATATTGTATTGTTTTTGATAACGAGAGAAGTAAAGAGCATATTACGTAATACACCTATTCAAAGTCAACCACCTTAGCAACTGAGCCAGCGGGCCTTAACTCTTTATTTTTTAATAATGGGAGAAGTTTGACGAAACAAATAATTTGACGTTGGAATTAATTTATTGTGGCCTGTTATTGTGTTCAACCCTTCAACATCAATAATAAAGGCTATATCCGAAACTGATTCTGAAGAAGATATTTCAGGAACGTCTCCTGAAATTACACAGAAGGCGCAAACTAAAGGGTGTCTCAATAGGAGTGTACTTTTTCATTTGGAAATAAAAAACACGTATTTTGTAAGCGTGTTGTAGTATTTTCATTGCATTGTGATTAAGTATGAAATAAAATATCCTGCAAATGGCTCTGATGACAGGCCATCACTCTTTTCATTAAATTTTCTATCACTTTTTCGCAAAGAAATGGCTGTATCTCATCGACGACGCGTTGTACCTTGGCCTTGAGCTCAGAAATTGTTTCTGGTTTATTCGCATAAACCTGAAATTTCATAAAACCCCAAAGAAAGAAATCACACGCCGTTAAGTCGCATGATCTAGGCGGCCAGTTGACATAATGAATTTCGTGAGATCAGTTCATTTGTTGAGGCCACAAGAGCTCCGTTATCATGTTCCTGTAACGAATTCTGTTCACATTCACTGGAATTCCGGTCGCATTTTCATGAAAGTAACAATGATAATGCGCTGTTTTTTTGTGAGACGCTTCATTTTTGATCATCAAAACAATCAAAGTTGACAGCTGTCAAATATAAGAATTGCCACTTGCACGAAAACAAAATTACAAAATTTAAAAAGTGCAATCCTATTAGGACACCATTTACGTGCGAAAATCTATTACCCGAAAAGTCAAAATTTCGATATAAGACCAAACGTCAAAAGAACATTATACAAAAGTTTTCCCTGTCTTTTGGCTTATTTTGGAGAATTAGGAAAGCAATTTAAATCTTCGTCACTTTGGCAAGTCAAACTAGCGGGACTTCAGTTTAAATTTGCTCGACTATACCTAGATTCCCAAAGTGGTCCAGGTGGACCCCCAGGGTCCACGGGAGCCCGATAGGGGTCTGCGCTTGCGTGGAAAAAAATGGGGTCCACAACTCGTTAACGGGGGTCTATAAAAATGTATTAGGTGACCCGACTTGACTTTTCCTATGAATAAGGGAGACAATAATATATATAGGCAGACAATATTATAAGAAACTTGACTTCTCCTATGAATATAGGAAGACAATATTATAAGAAGCTCAGCAATTGTTTTTGTAAGAACTTGCATATTCCATATTCAGAAAGAGCGTGTCAAGACTCGCCGATGCCGCGCCGCCCGCCCGCCTAGTTAAAGTCGTGTCTGAACTTGCATGAACTTGTTGGATTTTTCTTTAATATAAATACGAATGCGAATGATAAACATTACTCAGTTGTTTCCGGAATTTCAAAAAGAAAGTGTACCTATATAAGTGTTCACCAGTGACGGAAGTAGTTTTCAGACTTTTGAAAATTAAAGTGAATTGATATTATTGTTTGCCAGTGTTGGAAAAGTAAGTACCTACCTATCTATTTGTTAGCAACTTGTATCTTAAAAAGCCACTTCTATTATGTTTGTTAAATCATTTTAAGATTACTTAACAAACATTTTTTTCATATTTACAGGTAAGTAATTGATACGAAACATGGCTGAATCTAAGAAGAAGTGTCGACAGTACAGTGTTGAATATTTGAAATTTGGTTTTCTTCCATCAAATACAGACAAGCGATTGCCCATGTGTCTTTTATGCAACAAAGTCTTGAGCAATGACTCTATGAAACCATCGAAGCTGGAAGATCATCTAAGAAGGTGTCATCCTGACAAAATAGGTAAGGATTTGAAATATTTCCAAACATTGAAGGAAAAGTATGAAAAGAGACCCACCGTGCATAGTATGTTCGCTTCAACGTCTGAAAGCAACGACGATGGCTTGCGGGCATCTTACAATATCTCATTACTTATAGCAAAATCTGGGAAACCGCATACCATTGGAGAGGAGTTAATTTTGCCTGCTGTTGAAGAGGTCTTAAAACTGTCCTGCACAAATCTTCATTTGACATACTTAAAAGAATTCCTTTGAGTAACAACACTGTACAAAGACGTATTGATGAAATGAGCTCTGATGTTGAAAGTTTCTTGTGTAATTATCTGCAAACAACTCATTTTTCTATTCAACTGGACGAGTCAACTTTACCTGGCAATGAAGCATTATTATTGGCATATGTTCGATTTATCAAAGGCGAACAAATGTTTGAAGAGTTACTATTCGCGAAAACTTTGAAGACTGACACTAAAGGTGAAACAAATTTTTAATGTTCTGAATGATTTTTTTACGGAAAAATGAATTGCATTCACAAACATTATTTCGGTGGCAACAGATGGAGCTCCTGCCATGGTCGGGCGATATCGTGGGTTTATAAGTCATCTTAAAAGGATTATACCAGAGGTAATTGCAATTCACTGTGTCATCCACCGACAACGTCTAGTAGCGAAAAAATTGAGTGATAGATTGCACCAAGCGCTTCAATTTGTGATTAATGCAGTTAACAAAATAAGAAGCAATGCATTAAATACGCGCTTATTTGCACAGTTGTGCGAAGAAAATGATGAGGACTTCCAACGATTGCTGCTACATACCGAAGTACGCTGGTTGTCAAAAGGTGCATGTCTATCAAGATTCTATTTGCTTTTCGACTCTGTTTTAGAGTTTCTGAACACTAAAGATCCTGTTTTAAAAGAAAACCTCATGAATTTCAAAGCAGACATTGCGTATTTGACAGATTTGTTCAAAAAATTCAATGACCTCAACCTACAGTTACAAGGGGACAGCCTCAATTTGATAAAAACAAAGAGTGAAATTTCAGCTTTTCTTGGTAAACTGAAACTTATGAAGCAAAATATTGGTCGACGTGAATTTTCCCAGTTTCCAAATTTATCGCAGGTAGAATGCCTCGACGAAGATATTCAGACGTATGTTCAACATTTGATTGCCCTGTATGATGATTTTAAAATCAGATTTGAAGACATTCTGTCGATGGATATACCACCATGGATAATAAATCCATATGATGAAACTGAAGTGGAAAATGTGGTACTGCAAGAAGAGCTACTCGAGCTTAGCACTAATGAGGAGCTCAAAGTAGCATTCAAAAGAGGGTATCAATCATTTTGGATGCAGGCACAAATACCTGAAAAATATCCAGGACTGTGGGGAATTGTGCAAAAATTTCTCATAGCGTTTCCTTCGTCATATCTTGTCGAACGCAGTTTTAGTGCCGTAACAAACTTGTTGACAAAAAACGGAGCAGATTAAATATTACAGAGCGAGGAGATTTACGGTTATACTTAACTAAACTCAAGCCAAATATTGATAATTTGCTGTCAATTCACCAAGTACATCCCTCCCATTAAAATTATAACTTTTATCTCAGATTACAATGGTAATCTGAGATAAAGTTAACATCAAACTAATAATGATTATTATTTTAAAACAGTCGCAATGTTTTTAAAATAATAATCATTATTAGTTTTGATGTTAAATTTTGATTCTACTAAGACTGTTATAACAACATAATTAAAAGTGTAGTAATTTTTGTGTTTGAATAAATAGCTACAAAACAAGAAAATATTTATTTTTACTTTTACCACTCCGAAGTGGGAGATTATTGGTTTCTTGTACTGTGAGTCAATCTTAGAATACAAAAAGTAAAGTAGGAATCCAACTGTTGGATGAAGACGCTTTTAGACTGGCTTTGAAACTTAGCTTGAATGACAATACTCACAGCATAATCAAAGCAATATAAATTCTCACCTTTTTTTCGAAAACTTTCAACTCATAGTTGATTGAAAAATAGCCACAACACAGATTTACATAGACATATACTTTTTCGGGTTTTGGAAGTAAGTTAGTAAATGTAATAGCTGCAGGGGGTCCACCAGATCCAGCAAAATGTTTAAAGTGGTCTATGAGAAAAAAAAGTATGGGAACCTTCTGATCTATACCTATATTATTTATCTTAGTTTCCATGTCTTACTGACAATTGAGTAGAAAAAATGAATTAAATTAAGTACTTCATCTATATTTAATGTCGTGAAATATGATAAGTGAATCCAGTATTTTTTTATTAGTGAGTTGGTTAATTGTCTACTTATGTGGTGAAAAATGAAATGACATCAAAAGAGGCTATAATATAATCATTAATTAATAATAATTGAATTAAACGTATATAGTTTGGTAATTTTGTTTCCATTGGGTTTTTCGATGTGGTAATTCGAAAAAGCAGATGTTGATGCTGTTATTGTTTCTTTATATCGACGTTTTCCCTGAAATTTTTAGTCGTCTGTAACTTGTCCTGAACAATCTCTTCTAATATCCTTATGAAGTTGTACCAGGCCGTCAACTTTTGTGTTGTTTTAACTATGTAATATCTCCACCACAATCTGCAAGTAACGTAGCCGAACTTTATCTGGTGTAAGCTTTAGGATTGGGATTAGTTTTGATGGAGTTTTTTCGAAAGGGTTGCGTGGAATACCATTTTTCTAAAACGATTGTGTTTAGTATGTGGAGTAGTACTTGCTTGATTTTCTATTGTAATAAATCGTCTGGACGTTTTTGTTTTAGTTTCAGTTATTTTAACAGTACCACAGAGCTCAAATCATCTACTACTTTTTTTGTTCTTAAAAAGCATAACTCTTGAGATCTATAAGTCACTTTTTGAGAGCACCTTTGGCTTCTTAGGGTTTTTATCGCTTGAAAAACGCTTAAGGTTTTAAGTATTTGCTGATACCTATTCAATTTCTTACTATCAACACTTGAAAATCCTCAACGACAAAGATTTACTTTTTTACGAAGGTCAAATGCAGCTTTCGCAGGCTCTTGGATTTCTCCAGGGAGACCATTTTCTTCTATTTTTAGGTAAAATACTTTTAAATACAATATTCTACACACAAAAGAAATTTATTTCCCAATGTCTGCTACTTGTTTATATAATCATATTTACTAACAGTTACTAATTTTCGGCTACTTTCTGAAACTTACAGATTAACTTTATTCTGTTTTTCTTTGGATTTTTAAAGGCAGCACGTAAAATTTTGTATGCCTTTCGAGCATAATTTGTAGCATAGTCTTACTGTCCTCGGCTATCGCCTGGTGCATTAATATGACAGTAAACTGCTTCAATATACAATGCATAAAGAACTATTACTCTCAATGATTTGACTTTTAAAATTGACTACTATAAATTAAATATTATACATTCTATAAATCATTGATTAAAATATGTTGTACAGAATTTATTTATAGAAATATTTAAATTTAATTGTTACGCGGAAAATCAATAAATATTAATCACTAACGAACAGGTTTCGTAATTATGCATTCAAATTGGAATTGAACAATATTTCATCATCTTTATCAGTATATTAGACCTGTTGAATAGTGAATGATTTCAATACAATAAATAACAACAATCTAAATATTTATAGACTGTCCTACCCAGTGCCTAAGTAATAGCAAAGAATGTTAGGTAACTGCAGTAAAAAAGCGACACCTAGTCGATGTTACATATAAAACGTAAACTACTTGTGAATGACTGGGCAATTTTGAAACTACGAATTTTACGATAAATAAATAAGGGAAACCTTACATAGTACATGAGCTTTTTGTCAAAACTTATATGCAAATTACAAAGGTATCTTGAGATATTTATCGTAAGGTTCAAGAACGCCGCGAATTTGTAGATTCAAAATGGCCGAACGTCAATATACAAAATTGACAAGTGACGTTTCTTTCAGGAAGTTAGTATTCTTTGGTAGTAGTTTACTTAATTACGTAAATACTACATTACGTGCATATTTCAACACAACAATAATTAATACAATTTATTTTTTTACTTAGTTTTTTTAACTCTTGTTGATTTCATTATTTGTTTGTTTTTCTTTTCTAATAAAAGTATGTAATTATTTAATAACCAGAAAATGTTAGACCTTAACTACTTTTGAACAATACTGCAATATGACTGTAATTATTCAGGTCGTATTTCTAGGTGTGCATTTCTCAACCAAATTCAAGCATAATATATTTGAAATGAAGATTGCATCTATGTATTATAATGTATTGGTTGTGTTTTAATAAATGTAGTAATAATAATGGTAATATGCTCTCCGTTATTAATAAATCTTGACGTTTTTTCATTTAACCCTTTGAAGTTTAAAAAAAAGCGAGTACATTTTATACAAGTTTGCTTTTATTTTTTAGAAGAAAATGATTTTAATTTGCAAATCACATAGTATGTTTGGAAGTAGGACTATAGTGAGCAAGGATGGCAAAACCGTCGAAAACAAAAACCGATTAATCGTTTTTAGAAAATATTGATTAACCGGTTATTTCTTGAAAATCGTTTATTAAAATCGGTTTTTAAAATCGACTTTATAATCGATTTGTAAAATTGACATGAAGGAATTGGTGGTAATGTTAATACGTACAATTTTTAAATGTTTAAATAATTCATATAATCAACTAATGAATGGTGCGGACGTTTTATCAGTTCCAATTAACACCGTCTTAAAAAACTCATTTATTTCAGCACTGCCTGATGAAGAATTGACTACTCAATGCAAAACGTCGCAATTAAACTGAAGTAGAGTTTCTTTTCAAGTTTCATTCCTAGGAGAAAGGTCCGTAGGAAACTGCGGCGAATATAATAAATATTAACACAAAAAGGAAGACCATCTCACCAAATTAAATTTATCTTTTTTATTTTTGTCATTTGTAATGCGTAAATTAGAGTTAAAATGATAAAAAAAGTAGTAAAAATATGGTTTATACGTTTTTCTCGTTATATATTTTACTTTGTAAAAGACTTCATTTTACAATTTTTTACTTTTACCTTAACCGACGATGTACAAAGCAGGTATCCGAACAAAGCAATGACAATTTTATGCTGACAATTGTTTCTTGAAAAATATATAACAATTAGAGGATTAAATTATTTAAATCCTAGTTTGTTAGTGCAGCAGGTAAAATTTGACAATGTTAGGATTATATATAATAAAAGAAAATATTATTGCATTATTCATAATGTTTGATAAATTTATTAATCTAGTCTCACTAAAAAATGAAAACTATGAAAAAGACTTTAGTGATAGTACACATAGTGTAAGCGTGTTAGATGGTTCTGCGTTTTTACCTAAACCTTTGACTAATAGAAATAGAGAACTAACCGTAAAAAATAGCCCCCATACAGGCACATGGTGAGCATTTATTTCCTCAAACAATGCTCCAGAAATCAGAATTACTCAAGCCGGGCCTCTGCGCTAAATTACAAAAGTTCGATAGTTTGGTCGATTAAAATGACATTTTAGACATTGATCTCGAACCATTTTTTTTGCCCACATGCGGTTTTAAAATTCGACTTAAAAACCGATTTTAAAAGTCGACTTCGAAACCGATTTTACAAATCTATTTTGAAAGTCGACTATAGAAATCGATTAACCGATTAATCGGTTTTCCGAAAAACGCGTTTAATCGAAAATCGATTAATCGGTTAATACCTTTGCTACCACTAAATTAGTGAGTGTTTAGAAAAATCATATGATTCAAAATCATTCAAATAAATTGATTTAATGTTTAAGTTTATGGTTCTAAGAATACATTCTATCAACATTACTCTTAATTCATTCAGAAAACACATCTTTATTTTCTAAGAAAATATAATTTGGAAAGGAATTACAGCTTATTTATACCTTATTAGACATTTTATTTCACTAGAAAGCTGAATTGATCAACTCCTTTCTTATTGAACCCCATGACGCTCACCGCAAATGTTGAAGCTAGTTTGGGAAACTGTTTTGACTGATTATACGGTGTGCAAAGAAAGTAACGGATAACTTCAGTAATTTTGTTGTCATTAAATTTTTGCAAAAAATCTTGAAGGGGTATAGCGATTTTAATTGTAGGACATATTCCAGATGCATTTTGATTGTTATGTCATTTGTTTCTAAAGTTATGACGTCATCGTTTTTTTAAAATGTGAACTTAAATTTTTTTTATTGATTTTGATAGTTCTATTTTTGATCTGTTTTTGACGATATAAGATTTTCAATACGTTATGCTTGAAAAAAAGCAAAATAAAATTTTAAAGTTGTGGTATTAAAACTCATAAAGTTAGCAAAATTATATCAAGTTATCTCTGGGATCCATCTTCTCTTGTATCGCCAATAACCGGAAATAAATAAAATACTACCAAAATCAATAATATTAATAAATATTGGTTCCTTAAAAAATACAGACGATTGAAATTTAATATCTATTTTTAAAATCGCTTCACTCCTTGAGAAACTATGATATCAAGCGGATCCAGTTACCTGTGCATAAAACAAAGATTAGTTACGCTTCAGAGTAAACAACAAAGTAAACAAAAATGCTGTGACATTTGTCTTTTTTTGTCTTTTACTAAATTCGAATTTGTCTACTTAAGTATTTTAAATAAAAAATGATACAGTTGAACGAGACACAGAGAATTGAAATGTTAATGATGATCGGTTACGGAGATAGAGTCAGAACACACCAAGAAGTGTGTCAACTTTTTAGAAAAAAACCACATCAGCCCATAAATCAATTAACAATTAGTAGGACTGAAAACGAATTTTGAGAACACGGATTGTAAAAAATCACCCGAAAACGAGTCGTCCGGCGGCGTTAAGTGAATATTCACAATTTGATGTTTTACTGAAAATTGAAAAGAATCCACATTCTACGAGTAGAAACATTGGACTGGGCAATAACGTAAGCAACACTTCTGTTCTAAAACTTTTGCGAATACAGATTTCATCTATACAAGGTGCAATTAGTTCACCAGTTAGCAGAAGATAGAGAAGATGAATTTGATCGCAGACATTTTGGAAATTTACCTCCGCGATGAAACGTTTACGGAAAGGATTTTACTCTCGGATGAAGCCACCTTTCACTTAAATGGAACTGTCAATAGACAAAATGTATGGACAAGAATTATTGGTAACAGGATTGTAGGTCCATTCTTCTTCCGAAACAATTTGACAGTCGAGAAATACCTTTAGTTTTTACGATTGTAATTAATTCCTACTTTAGCTGCATTTCCTAACGAAACAATCCTAATCACTCAAATAATACAATTTGGTTACAATAAGATGGTGCTCCACCCCATTACCCAGTTAATGCTCAACGTTATTTGGATGAAGTACTCTCAGGAAGATGGATCGGAAGAAGAGATCCGTTAGAATGGCTGGCTAGATCCTCTGATCTAACACCATTAGATTTCTTTCTATGGGGATACTTAAAAAGTAAAGTGTACCAGAATCGCCCTAATAATTTAATAGACCTTGAACCTCAAACTCTTGAAAATGTTAGAAACGAATTTTACTTTGGACATTTTCAAATTGTACAAGGTCACTTTGAACGTTTGGTATAAATTTAAATAATAACATCGTTGTTACTGCTGCACAGTTTTGTGTTTCATGTAATTTTTTTCCGAAATCGTCACTAAAGTACAAAAAAATCGGCGGAATTCGTGTTGCTACGCCGTCAAGATATAAGTACCGCGTAGGCTATAATGATGTTCTTTACCGTACCTAGTGTATATATTAGTTTTTTCACTCTAAATAAAATTAAATTTAACAACGATTTAATCACTCTTCACCAAAAATTCAAAATCTACAAGCTATTTTAGTATGATGTCATGTTACTAAGCAACAAGTTTATTTTTTGCTTTATCCTAGTTTTTCATTCTTTACAGCTGTTTTCATTATTTAGTAGAGAAGAGCAACTTCAGAACTAGACTAGAATTTTTTGAAACAAAGAACAAGTATTAATATTAATTTTAATTAAAAACTGACTTGTCAGATTTGACAAGGCAAAATGAAGCAATATTTTTATCTCTTAAACAAGAATACTTTTATCAGAGGCAATACCACTAGAGCTCAGATTTGGCTTGTGATTTTTTCAAATCATCATCCTATATGAAAGTAAGTACAAGAAAAAAAAACGTAAAATAACTAGTTTCAAATCTGAGCTTGAGTGGTATTTGTTAAGACAATTCCAAGAATCTTATAAAAAAGACCAATATATAAATAAGAGAGTATGAAACTATATCTCATTTTTCAGAAAAAAATTTTGAATTTCACTTAATATTTTAGGTTTGCAAATATACCTACATTATTTTTGTACTTTAGTTGCCAAATATACAGTTAACAGATATAATTTTCAAACTGATCCGATGTTTTCTACATAGCTTACATATGGATTCACCATGGTAACGTAATTTATCTGATTTTTTTATCCTCTTGAATTTCTGTTCCTTCTTATTTATCCGATAGTAAACTACGATTTTTGTATAAACAAATGGCATTTTTTACATTAAAGTGCAATTGTCAGCGATAAACAAAATTGATTGGTTTAAAAGCCAAGTTTAGATATGATGATTAGTGTGTTTGTATGATGAATCGCTTCTAAAAGTAGCAAAAGTGACTACAAAATTCTACTCGTGAGTATCATTGACACAATTTATAATGCGCCGTGGTCATGGGTCAATTTCACTTACACGACATAAAAATAAACACTAAATGAAGCTGAATAGAAACCAGGAGAGATTTCCTAGAAATATTATTATACTGTTTTTTTCCACCTCCATCAAGAACACTGCTCGAAACTTAGATGAAAACATATTGTCAACATTCAAATTTACAATTTTGTTCAAAACTAGCGCACAGCTTTCCGTATTAGAACCTCGTCAACAGTACCTTACAGGGCAACGCAAGTGAAAAGGCTACACCTATTAAATTGTTTGGTTCGATTTCAATTCTGAAAGGAAATATTTTTTTTTCTTTATTGATAACAGTCATGAGTTGCTTTTATCATGTTTATATATTTTTCATGACCATTACAAAATTATACTTGAAGCATTTTCAGTAGTTACCGGCAGTTTATGCGTCCCAATGTTTTCTGCATCTTTGATAGTATCTGGAAGCGAAACGCCGTTAGTTTCTGGAAGAAGTAGGCTTAAAAGAGCAGAAATTCCGGTAATAGTTGCAAATATCGCTAATGGCAAATATTTCCAAATTTCAACCTGTAGCAAAAATCATTTTGAAATCAGTCTGTTGATGTTAGTAAACAACACTAACCAATATAATTAGTTGAGGTGCTAACATATTTCCAAATCGTCCAAACATAGAACATACAGAGAACATAGTCTGTCTTAAAGGAGTTGGAAAGACTTCATTTGTGACAATATACACTGTTGAGATAGCCATTGTAATTCCAAACTTGCTTGTCAAGTATATAGATAGTTTTATCCAGTAAATGTCTAAAAATCGTACTCATGTAATGTATATATATTTAAAAAAAAATCAAAAGTTATTTGCCTTCAGGTATAAAAATATATGCAAGTGAAGCCGTACTACATAAAACTAATGATGCTGTAAGAGTAGTTTTTCTACCCTTTTTATTTAGTATATAAAAAGAAACGATATTTGCGGGGACATCAACAACCGCCGTCAAAATGTAATCTAAATAGCGATTTCCGGATAAAGTAGTTGACACGATTGTGAGACCGTAATATACCGAAATGCATGATACCCAACATAAAGAACATATAATTAATCGGATTAATAATTTCTTTGATTTAAGTAAAGCGGTTATCGGAATCTTTGTATTTTTCTCGCGACCATAGTTGTTTAATAAATTTTCTAATTTTCCTTCACTAATGGTACTTCGATTAACTTTTGCAATTTTTCTTAAAATTCTTACAGCTTCTTCGTGTCTATTTTTACTTAATAGCCAACGAACAGATTCCGGCAACAGCCAATAGTATGCGAGAGTAACCATATAAAATGAATACAAAACTCTTAGTAAAGTTCTGGAAAATAATCATAAGGTTGTTTAACAAAAATGATATGAGTATGTACATACCTCCATGATTGAATAAGCCAAGCAGCACAACCTAAAATAACACTCCCAAACCCAAACGCCAAAAATTGCGTTACAGCTACTAATGCACGTTTTTCTGGACCGACAAACTCGGAACCTAAAACTTTTTGTTTAGTTGTAGTTTGTATTTTATTAATATTTAGTACCTAACACATAAGCACTGGGATAAATACCGGTACAAAAAAGTGCGTCTGAAAATTCAAGTATGACAAACAAAATATAAGAGGTTGAGAAAGAGCGCAACAATCCAAGTATTCCACATATAAGCATTGAGCTAATCAAAATATTCTTTCGTCCATACCTGTACATCACTACTGTAAATACACAAAATATTCAAAATTCTCACGCACCTGTCTGACATAAAGCCAGCTATTGGTAAACCGATAAATTTTGCTACACCATTTATTGTACCAACTAAAGTCAAAGCTTCCAAATTTTCATCGCAATGTAAATTAAACTGCAACAATTAAATAGTAAATTGCATTTTTATGTTGATTTAGTTGTTTATGGTTATCAAGTAAAGTGAAAACGTTACAGTTTGAATGAAAATTAAACTTTGTATCAATCAGATCTTTAATGAGATAACGAAGTTTACTCCTACGTCGCTCGCTCCCAAACTTCCAGCTTACACATAATAAACGTTTTACAAAAGCCAAAATCAACAAGATATGTTTTTTGAATTATTACTACTTACATCTTGCATTATCGAAGTTTGCGTTGACTCATAAATGAACGTATTGCAGTTTTCTTGTATTGAAGTATTAAAACCAGAAGCTTCGCAAGATGAATTGTTGGAATTTACAAATTTAGTACATCGTTCGGGTTTTCCATTTTTTGAATGGTACTGCATGTGTCAACCAAGTCGGATTGTATTCGGTATTTTCTAAATCACATTCGGCAATTTTACATCTGAAATATAAAAACTTTAAAAATGTTTACACAAATGGTTACACAATTGGAGAAAATAGGTGACTAATTTATTTTCCATTGTGTTTTGATGAACCGTAGTAATGCGTAGTTTCTAGAGGAATACCGAAACTGAGATTCCCGGACAGGCATCAGAAATCGTTATACAGGGTGATTGTTTGAACCGTACATTAGAAGAATCTAGGGAGGGGGATATTGTATGGCTCTGAATTTTGTTGTTGACCGAAGTTTGTTGTGATCTTTGTAATAAAAATATTTTCAAGATGGCGGCACTTTTGGAAATACCGGAAGTGGACACATACTCTCTTATTTCAAATACGATTACATATTTTTTATGGTTTTTTTTGGTTTTACCAGTTAATTTTAGATGAATTTTTATCAGTATTCTCTATACCTAACTGTAGCCGTTCTTCAGATATTTTAACTTTGCGATATTTTTTACATTTGTAACTTCACGCTTGACGTTATATACCGTCGTTACTTTTGCGATATAGCGCTAAAATTGGGACGGTGCGCAGCGGAAGTATTATTTTTTATCGCAATTACGCAAAATGATATAGCTTCTACAGGGTGTCCGAAATTTAATTTCCAAACAAAACAACTTCAAACCACAAAAACTCAATTTTTTCAAATACGATGCTCTACTTTTTTTTGTCGATTTCGATACAAAATTAAATAAGGAATCAATCATTAATAGCATTCCCTATACCTATCCGCCATCGTTTTCGACTTATTATTAATCTTTATAAAAGATGAGAATCCTTTTGGAAATAAAAGAAAAGCATGCCTTGGAAAAAATTCTCACATTGTACTACGTTAAAATAAATAGTAATTGTCAATACCGCTTATCAATAATTGTCATTGTTAAATCATTTAAGATGGAAAATCAACAATATTCAATTACAGATATTGCTGTTATATTTTATGTTCTTATTTACCTTCTATAATGTTTACACACTTAATTAATATTATTACATATGAACACTAGGGTGGGTAAGGGTTGGCATGTTTAGATTTTAGTGGTTTTCCTAAACCTTGAAGTAAATGCTTTGCCAAGACGAACCAATCCACTATTGCACACGATTTCGTCACCACATTATACAGGTTTATACTGATCTTCTGGGGCACCATACATAACACTTACATCACAATACAATATTTGTGTAATGTACCATACGAATAAATAAATGTAATAGAATTATACAAAAAACCTGCCGTACGTTCAATGAGAGATACACACATCTACCTGCAATGAATCAGAGAAAATTTCACCGAATACAATTGAACTTCATAATGTATGTAAGGGTGATATCTGCTAATGGTCGTCAAAAACAAATGATGAAAATAATGAAATTAACGTATTAGAATATTTCAATGCATTTTCCCCCCATCCATCTGCGACAGAAGATCAGCGCTTAAAATATTCTATTATTTAAGCAATATTGAAAAAACATAGAATACACAACTACTCTGTTACTAAAGTACAGGAACTTCACACAAGAGACGGTGCAAGGAGAATTGAATATTGCGAAGATATGCTTATAAAAATACAAGAGGATCTCCTTTTTCTGCAAAAAGTCTTTTGGTCAGATGAAGCTAAATTTCGTGGAGAAGGGTTAGTCAACAAACGAAATTTTCATTTCTGGTTTGCTGAAAACCCGCATTTGAAGCGTGAAAATCACTTCCAACGTCAATTCAGTCTGCTAATGGGAAACCGATATGCGTTTGTAATTTATGATGGAAATTTAACAAGCAAAAGGTACATCAAAATTGTATTAAGAGGTGTAGTGGAAAATTTTCTACTAAAACTTCCCCTCAATACTTAGCGAGAGTCCTGGTACCAGATGGACGGAGCTCCCTCTCATTCAATCGGGATGTGGATCGAGAGCTAACAAAGAATTTCGAGGATAGCTGGATTGGCCGCAACAGTCCTATGCGTTGGCCACCAAGGTCGCCTGATTTGACGGGGTTTTATTAACAACAGGGTGTATGAGGGCCCAGTTTAAACTAGAGAAGAATTGGAGGAACGCGTCAGGGTAGCATTCCTTCAATTGAATCCAGAACATTTACAAAGCCTGTGCAGAAGCTGTTTATACAAGGATCAACCGTTGTTTACAAGAAAATGGAGGTCATATAGAGCATTTATAGCATAGTTATTTGTATATTAGCTTACCATTGATTTAGTTAATTATCCGTTTCCTTACATTTTGTTAAAATATTATGCTTTAATAAGTTTTAGTTTTTTGTAGTTTCATCATTTGTTAGAGGTTTTTGACGAACATTAGCAGATTTTATTTAATATTATTTTTATTTTGACGTACAATGTGAGAATTTTTTTCCAAGGCATGCTTTTCAATTATTTCCAAACGAATCCTCAACTTTTATAAAGATCGTTAATAAGTCGAAAACCATGGCAGATAGGTATAGGAAATGCTATTAATGATTGACTTCTTATTTAATTTTGTATCGAAATCGAAGAAGAAAAGTAGAGTATTTGAAAAAATCGAGTTTTTGTAGTTTGAAATTGTCTTGTTTGGAAATTAAATTTCAGACACCCTATAGAAGCTATATCATTTTGCATAATGGCGATAAAAAACAATACTTCTGCTAAGCACCGTTCCAATTTTAGCGCTATATCTGCAAAAGTAACAACGGTATATGACTTCAAGCGTGACGTTACAAATGTAAAAAAATATCGTAAAGTTAAAATATCTGAAGAACGGCTACAGTTAGGTATATGGAATGCTAATAAAAATTCATCTAAAATTAACTGCTAAAATCAAAAAAGCCATAACAAATATGTAATCGTATTTGAAATAAGAGAGTATGTGTTTACTTCCGATATTTCAGGAAGTGCCGCCATCTTGAAAGTATTTTTATTACAAAGATCACAACAAACTTTGGCCAACAACAAAATTTCAGAGCCATCCAATTTTCCCATCCCTACATTCTTCTAATGTACGGTTCCAAGCAATCACCCTATATATTGGAAATGAATCATGAGATAATGGGTAAATGCTAATATAGAGCCTTGAAACGCGAGATTACCGAATTAGTGTTTGCCCGTCTTAAGTTGTACTATTGGACAGCTGACTTCTTATATTAAGATCTCGCCCAGGACAAACTGTTTCCAAAAACAAAAACCCGAAACACTGGTGATGCTCAATTGATACCCGATTATTAAAACTAGTAAACGATCACGGACATTGAAAAACAAGGAACGATACAAACTTCTAGTAGTATATTCGTCTTTGTAGTTTAACCTCTTGTATTTACTTGTCCAGTCTTATGATTTATTTTAGGTATATGTTGTAGTCCCTAACTTTTCAATGTGTTGCGACAATGTCTCACATTTTTATATATTTCTCATCATTCTTTTATCCATATTTATTATTATTACCACTATTACTATTGAGATATCTGAAGTGTCTTAGTTTTTCTTGCGTCTATTTAGCGGTTTGCTCATTGTAGTTTCTTGAAGATGTTTTTCAAACCAAACCCTAGACTATTTGTTTTGTTTCATTAACACAGTATTACATTTTAACAATATTAAGATCACAACCGATTGCACGTTAAGTATAATTATAGGTACTTTTAAAATACCTACCTAATTTATTGAAAAAAGGGAATGAAAAAAAAAATGGGTGAATGAAACAATATATATGTGTTTAAAGTGAGATACGAGACGAAGATGTACTATTTTCTCTACATTGATGCGTCTTCAAAAATTCTACTAAGTAGCAGTCATTGTGGCGTTGCTAGCCGGTTATTCACGGAGAATTTATTTTTATTGACGTTCTTTAGTTTTAATTGCAAATGCATGTATTAAAATCTATATTCTAATAATTGTGCTTTAAATTGTGAGTAATATTATTCTCACTAATACTGACGTACAGTGGTTTACTGTAAAGTAAAAATGCCGGAAATCTGAAAAAATTGAGATTATCCAAAGAAAACACTCCTAAAATGTCCAACATACTCATACAATATAATATATGCAGTGCAATATGATTGAATATAGTATGTAATGCTAGAAACAAATATTGGATCCATTTTTAATTATTGGACAAATTTATATACAGGGTGGCCCATTAGTGTGAGGAAGGTGAATATCTCCATAAAAGTGCGATATACCAAAGTTATATTTTTTTAAATGGAACCACTTATTTCTTATTACAAATTTGGATTTCTTGAGAAATTCTAATGTGACTTTATGCTTTATACATAGTATCTAAAATATAGGGTTTTCGCATTATTTCCGGAAAAGTTGATTTTTCGAAAAAATTAAATAACTCAGTTATCCTGGAATTTATCCAACTGCAATTTCGCAGCTTTAATATGCATTACATGTGCTAACTACAGCTGGTTGTTCACCTTTTCAACCTCGCTTGGTTTTGAGTAATCAGTTATTTAAATTGAACTCCCTAAATGCATGAATAACATGATTTTTTCAAATGGCACCACCTACTTTTTTATGTGCTGTTGAACGTAGAATCTCATAAGCTTTATAATGATAAGATTGTAGGTATCTAACTCTTACTCAAAAAAAATACGCAAAAATCCGTAAGAGGTGGATGTCTACAACCTTATCATTAGAAATTCCATGTTCAACGGCACATAAAAGATTAGATGGGGCCATTTGAAAAATTCAAGTTATCCATGAATTTCAGGAGTTGAATTTAAATAATTGATTACTCAAAACTTAGCAAGGTTAGAAAGGTGAAAACTAGCTTTTGAAGTCGCAGTTTGATAAATTCCACGATAACGGAGTTATATAATTTTTTCGAAAAGTCAATTTTCAGAAAAAGTGAAATAATGCGAAAACCCTCCATTTTAGACATTATGTATAATGCATAAAGTCACATTAGAATTTCCCAAGGAATCAAAATTTGTAATGAAAAGTTAATGGTACCGTATAAGAAAACATAACTTTGGTATGTCGCGCTTTTATGAAGCATCCTGGATAATCGAAAATAATTTTAAAATGTGCAGCTCATTGATTCGCACAACTTTTATTGAGAAAGTTTTCTTCTAACTTAAATATTTTCCGAGATATCCACCTTCCTCGCACTAAATGGCTATATAATTTAAATAGTCGTCTCCAGACATGAATGGTATAAGAATTACACATTGAAAAAAGGGTTATAAATTAAACTTTATACTCGTACCTACATTCAAATTCAAAAACTGAATTTTGAAATTTAAAAATTTAAATTAAAAAATTTTTGTAATCTAATAGTCGAAACCGGTCACTTTTAATAATAAAAACGTATTTTATATTAGAATTTACATTTAATTAGGTTTATATACAGGGTGGTTCATCGGGAACCGCCGCGATACTTTATGGAAAAACTGTACTTAGGAAAATTCTGAAAATTTGCAAACATACCAAATTTGATGGGGGCCATTCAACCAAAATATTTTAAAGATGGCAGAACTTTCGGTTTTGCTGGAAGTATGTATCAACTTACTTATTTTTAATGGAACACCCTATATATTACTACATTTTTAGATTTTATGTCTAATTCTAGGCATATTTATTGTTCAATGTTACAACCTCACCTCAATGGTTTCTGACTTATTTAATGTTTTATATCAAAATTGGCGTTTGCAGACCAAAAACTAATTTGAATTATCAACTATTCAAAAACATTTTTTACTTGGTTTGTGTATTTTTTTATGTTAAGCAGGGTCCGTTTGAACAATATTTGAGCAAAATTGTCAGAAAAAATTATAAAGAGTGTTTGAAAATCGTCAAAGGTAAATTTTTTCAAATGGAAAATACCAATTTTATAGTTTTATCTCATTTGCGGTCCAAAATAAGGGCAAGTTTGTATAACATTGATTATTCGAAAAATCGGTACTTGGTTGACATACTGACAAATAAACAGTTTTCAAACGCAAATACCCGTTAGATGCTTTTTTTACGCTAATTAATTATTAGTTGGCTGTGGTTGTTCCATTTGAAAAAATTGACCTTTGGCGATTTTCAAAACTACTATTTTGATACCAATTTTCAACACTTATTATAATTTTTTTTGACAATTTTGCACAAATTCTGTTCAAACAGACCCAGCTTAAAATAAAAAAATACACAAACCAAGTAAAAAATGTTTTTGAATTTACACATGTTTAAGTTATGTTGAACATTTGGACTTAATGTAGGGTTGTTTCATTTCTTTTTTTTTTATTAATATGTACACATGTAAATTGATCGTTTGTTTTCTACACGTTTTATATATTTATTTAGTAAGATTTTACCACTTTTTAATTGTGTTAAGTGTTTTATGTCGGCGTCTTTAAATCTTGCTTTTGCAAGTAGGGTAGCATTACAATGTGTCACGGAGCAACAGAATTCGACATGTTGCGTTAATTAAAAACGTGTAGCATTTAGCGGGCATTCGAAGAATTCATAGCTGACATCAAACTATCAACAGTTTTTCTAAACTGTGTTTTCTACAATAATTTTTCTTTCGATTACAATTCCTTAGTAAAATCAAAACCAACTACTTTTCAATGAATTACATTGAAGAATGCAAGTATGTGTTGATAAAAACGAATAATAATCATAGAATTATAACGAAAGTAGAATTAAAATAATAAATTCACTTACCTATGATTTACTGGCGTTGTTTCAAACACATAAACAATAACGGAGACATAACAGATTATTGTTGTAAACGTAACAAGTAATGATGTAAACCGTTGATATCTTCCATACTCTCCTATTTCTGTTAAAATTAAATCTAATGCGCCATTAGACTCCATTGTTTGTAAACTAAGTGTTTAAAACTATTCTGACATGCATTTATTAGATTATGTTGAGTTTAAAAGTGTTACTTAGTATCAAACGAGTTTCAATAATTTACTCAAGCAATCTTTTACTTTGTCCTTGGTTGATTCCTTAGTTTAAAAATTTGTAAATTATTAAGTACATTTTAATTTGTTCCAAATTAATGCATAATTTTAACGAGTACGAGTTCGGACCAATTGAAAGGCACGCTAAAATTCTTAAAATCTGTGTAGTAAGTATTTACGGCGCAATTTCTTTCAGTGTGAAACATAAATGTGACAGGAACACTTTGTAACAAATGCACGTGCCGTCATATTGTTACTGTAAAATCACAATGAAAATGTTTTCAATTCTTTAATTGCATTAATTAACCAAAATGTCAAGGAAATCACTTCTATTAACGATGTGAAAAATATTACAATTCATAAAATTAATTTTTTACTATGAAATTGTACGATATATATTGGTTTCTTATTACATAAACAATTAAGTCTTTATTATTTCGTTAATTATTTCGTTTTTGAGACAATGGTTAACTAGGTACATATTTTAGTTTTCCCAAACTTATGAGGCCTTCTGGAAAGAGTGTGGTGGACGTATCAATTAAGACACTTTTTAAAGTACATGGTGTACTTTAAAAAGTTGCGTCAGAAATTGTCTGACCTTTTTTAAAGTACATGGAGTCTTAATTGACCCATCCACCACACTCCTAACAGAAGGCTCCATAAGATTTGGAAAACTAAAATACCTAACTAAAAACAGAAGGAGTTTTAATTCAAGTAAAAATGGTTAACTTAAAATGATTAACAACAAAATTTAATTAACGCTTAAAAATACCTAGAAACTGTTTATTGACTTTATTCATTTATAAAAGAATCAACGTTAATTGGTTCCGTTTCTACCGACGCATCGGTTACCATATGTTGAATAGAAGTAATCAGTGACAATATGAGAATAATGTCTTGGAGCACCATCATGCATAAACCAAAGGTACTACTTATAGAAATATTTTCTAGAAGTTTGTGAAGATTGTTTTAAACAAAAATGTAAGTGATTATTCCTGGGGATTATTCCTGAGTGTGAATTTTAAAAAATAAGGAATGGAGGTTTTCTTTGTCCAAAATATGGACACATTAAAATTGAATCCCATTCTTGTAAAGTCATTTGTGTTCTTCAAAAAATGCAGACTTTCACGGTCGATGTCCGTGGTTTGTTGGTACTTACTTAGTGACATGGTCGTATAACTTGTTTCAAGTTTCAGTTTCTGACTGGATCATCTGGATCTGGTACACTATTTATACTCTTGGTTGTAACACTTGACTGCTCATGTGCTATTTATGGCTATCTGATTTTTCATATTAGGTAATAGTTTAGTTACATTGCAACAATGTTCCTTTATAAACTAATTTTGAACAGAATTTGAATAAAGTTCGGAACTAAGCCCATATTTTGGTTATTCAGGGTTTGACGAAAAGATTCTGTAATATATCAACTCGAAAAATACATTTATTTTCTATATGTCAGTACAAGTGCAAAAACTATTTATATAAATTTAATTGTAACGCAAAACATAAACTACAAACAACTACTACGATACTACACACCTCCGTCACTAAAACGGGTAGTCATCGACAGCGAAAATGAACATGTCCAGGTAGTAGTCACAGTCTAAGGTAAAAAACGATATTTATGATCGGGAGTAAACATTTTAATCTTCAGGTTAACAAGTAAATTCTTTCTTATTCACTTTTTACAAATAGAAAACTTGTTTATTTCAATTATAACGCGTGATTCAAAAAATTTTTTATCAAACTTTGCCATGAACGACAAAGCACGATATAACAGGTGTATCTTAGCTTAGCTCGTACACTTGTCAATTCTGACAGATTTAATTTAAACACATCCAGTTTTATGAATTTAGAGTAGACGTACATGAATTTTTTCATGGTCCACTTGAATGAAAAATTTTTTGAATCACGCGTTATATACTGTATTTGTAGTATATTATTTACTTTTGTTTTCATGTGAGATTAAAAAACCAATAATAAATTATATTCTTAGGAAACTACATTGAAGTTTGCAAACTTAATTTAAAAAAAACGACATGACAGAATTTATACTGGAGATATCTATAATTGATTTGAATATCTACCCCCTACGCAAAAAGAACAATAAAGGGGATAAAGATGTCCTCGACTTATAGAAAATCTAAGACCACTCAAATTAAAATAAAATTTTTACCCCAAAGAACAAAACACTCATTTATAAAAATTGAGTATGTTATGACACAAAGTTAGTGCTCTTTAATGAAAATGAGTGTTTCGTTCTTGACACTTATCTTAACGGTTTTCTAACGGCAGTTATGCTAACATTTAACTAAAAACCTAGTTTTTGAAGATGCTACCGGCTATAATTCATGATTGAAGTGCTTGAGTTGGTTATGAATCATACTTATGATTTCCACCCGTCCTTTTTGGCTTCTTGTTACTTTTCGCTTGTCCATTTGCCGAGTAAACACTTTTACTTAAGTCATACGGTTTTTTGAGTGTTCTGGTCATTTTCTTATTTCCTATTCCTAAACAACAAAATTAAGCGGCATGAAATCTCACTTACTTTCATTTACAAAATTGATATTTTTCTTTATTTTTAGGCTGCAGGCAGGTCAGGTGGACAAGACTAAAAATCAGATGTGGTGATACGAGAAACTCATTACACTCAATGTTTAAGGTCCAGTTTATCGTTTTGCTCAGAGCTTATGGACGCAGCTACATCTTGAGCTATATTTTTGATTGTCGCTTCATTTTAGATTACACATTTATGCATACATGCAAATCTTGACCATCATTCATAACCAGTTGTGACCTAATAAGCGAGTGTGAATATCAAAATCATGCTCATCTGCTGAACTAATAGCATAATCTGGCTAAGGCCGAAAGCTAACTATGACAACATGAATCGAAGTTGCATGAAGCAACAATCGGAAGTAGGTTTCTAGATCACCATAATCAACTGGACCAATGCTACAATGTAATCAAACTGCGTAAGCATCGTAGAACCAGAAACTTTAAAAAGTTAGCACCTAACGACGAAGACGTTCACGTCAGAATGAAGATCGTACCACCCACGTTTGATGTAAAAGTATCCTGGTCAACATATCACAAACAGTTTAAGGCTGCAGCTTTAGCTAACAGATGGACCAGAAAAAAGAAACCTACGTCCTTAATTGTGGTTCTGCATGGAGAAGCACTGAATGTACTACAGGCCGTACCTGAGGGTCTGCAGAGTGACTATGAATTCTTGATCTCACGTCTGCAAAGAAGGGGACTCTCATTTACAAGAACAAATGTATCCGGCCCAAACTAAGAATCGTCTTCAAAAATCTAGTGAGAGCTTACAAGAATTTAAATCCTACAGTGGGTAGACAAAAACCGTGTGAAATTGTGGATTGGTTCAACATTTAGGATCCCAAAAATTTCCGTTTTTCATTATTTTAATAGTTTGCAACGGAAACAGTGCACGTGTTTTTCGCTGCGGTTGAGAGTTAAAATGCTTCCTTTTATTAAACAAAATTCTCAAATTATTTAATTACTTGTAGATTGACGTGCTTCGTCGTTTTTAAATTCCGTTTTTTCGTTTGTGCACGCTGTCAAATGCCATAAGTTGAAAAGGAATTTCCTTATCAAACGCAAGCGCGATTTTGTTACTCAATTTAGAACTAACACTTGAGGACAATTTAATTAATAACTGGAGGCAAAATTAGTTTCTGAACTGCTTTCCCATTATTCATTCGTATTGCTGATGATATGTCTTAGATTTATCTTTACACAAGGTAAAATTTGTTGTAATCCTGTAATACTACAACGGTGCTGCTTGCACAGTTTTAAAAGCAATCAACCTTTGTTCTTGACACCTGTCGTCGCTTGGGCATCAGCCAGTGTCTACTCTTCATTTTTTCATCTCGTCTGATTGGTATCAACTTGCAAATTTCCCTGAAGCTTTGGACGCACCCCACCAGTCAACAAGTAACACAAATTCAAAAGCTCGAGGGGTTCCCCGACAAATTATTTTTTTTTTTTTTTTTTTTTTTTTTTTTTTTTTTTTTTTTTTTTTTTTTTTTTTATATTATAATTTATGTTGGTTGGTTTACTATTTAAATTTCTACAAACCTTATATATTGATTAATACACAATTAAAACTAAATATAAATATTATTGTAATATTTAAAAAATTATATCTATTTACAATGATATTAATTGACAACAATTAGCTAACACGTCTACCTTTACAAGCTGTAAACTAGTAACCTGTGGTCTCTGGATGTTAGTATTATAATACTTTCAACCGTTGTATTCATCGTCGAATACGTAAAAACTAAGGAAAATTTGATATTTAGTTTTACTAATTAAAAAAAATTATATTTTTGATTTTCCGATATTTTCAGCTTCTTCAATAGTATTTGGAAGAACAGTATCTTTAGTTTCGGGGAGAAGTAATACTAATAATCCAGATATTGCTGATAATACCGCAAATAGAAGCAATGGTAGATTGAACCATATTTGTTGCTGAAATGTAAATTTAATTATAAAATATTTAAATATAAAACATACCAATAAGATTAGCTGCGGCACTAATATATTTCCAACTCTACCAAACATGGAGCAAATAGATACGAGTGTTTGTCTAACCGATGTTGGATACATTTCATTTGTAGCCATGTATATTGTATACGCAACCATAGAAATGCCAACCTTACTTAGTAAGTATAGCAACAGTTGAACCCAATATAGATCTAAAACAAAATGTTTAGAATAATGTAAATAATTAATATCAAATCAGAACCCAACGGCAACACAATGAATGCAGCGCTCGAAATAGAAGACAAAAGAAAAGATCCAGTGAGCATTATTTTTCTTCTTATTTTCGTAACTAACAAGTGAGATATAATGTAACTAGGAATTTCAACAGCCGATGTCAATATAAAATCCAAATAATGATTATCCGATAAACTTGCCGCGGAAATAGTTAAACCGTAATATACAAAAATGAAAGTAATCCAGCAGAAAGAACAAACACAACATCTTATGACTAATATTTTTGACTTTAAAATGTGTTTTAATGAAATTTTTACTTTGTCCAATTCTTGAGTATCATCTATTGATAAATTTAATATGTTTTCTTCACTTAATTGCTTATTGTTAGTCTTCGCAATATTATTTAATATAGTTTTAGCTTGTTCAAATTTATTGTTAACCAAAAGCCAGCGTA
This sequence comes from Abscondita cerata, assembly GCA_030710515.1. Lineage (NCBI taxonomy): Eukaryota > Metazoa > Arthropoda > Insecta > Coleoptera > Lampyridae > Abscondita > Abscondita cerata. The sequence goes on from JALBCR010000193.1 coordinate 195,745, forward strand.
TAGATTCAGGAATTAACCAAATGTATAAGATTGTTATTAAATTTATTGGGTATAGTATTTGTAACAATAATCTCCAAGACTGAACTAACCAAGCAACCGATCCCAAAATTATTCCACCTATACTGAAAGCTATAAATTGCATAGTCGTTATAAGAGCCCGTTTCTTGGGTCCTACTAATTCCGAACCTAGAATTATTGTATTTATTATTACACATTTTCTTTATTAATATTTCTTACCGAGAACATAAATACTTGCATATACACCAGCACTAACAAATGCGTCAAGTGTTTCCAGTACAATAAACAAAATGTATGATTGCGAAAACGACCTCGCTATACCCAAAATACCTGATATTATTGAAGCAACTATTAAAAGTTTTTTTCGACCAAGTCTATTATAAACAAAAAAAATATGTAATAAACAAACAATAAATAAATAAAAGTATATTCGTTACTTATCGGAAAGGTATCCTGCTACAGGCAATCCAAGGAATTTTCCAATTCCGTTAAGAGTACCAACAAATGTTAGCGTTGCTACGTTTTCGTCGCATTGTAAGTTAAACTAGAACAAAAATTTGCGAATTTTGCTTTGTTAATCATCACCATCATCATTGCTATACCATCTTACGTCTTGTAAAATAGATCTTTCCTTAGTTTCATATACAAAACTGTTGCAATGTTCAATTATACTTCTGTTAAAATCCCAAGAATTGCAGGTTGAGTTTTGTTTTTCGAACTTTAAACATCTTGCTGGGTTGTTATCTTCAAAAGGTACTGCTTCTATTAACCAGGTTGGGTTGTAATCGGTAGTATTATGATCGCAATCATTTATGAAACATCTAAAGAAATAATAAGTTATAGGTTTACATGAGATTGATTATACGTACCTATGATTTATTAGTAATGTTTCAAATACGTAAATGACGACCGAAAAGTAATTGAGAATAGCGACTACCATTAATAACACCGTAATTAATATTTGATGTTTTCCGAATTCGCCAATTTCAGTTAGGATTGGATCCAATTGATTTTTATAGTTTTCATTTTAACTACCTAAAATAACATAATAACTTATAATAAATTTTATGTGGATACAATCATGTATTGTCATGATTTGATAAAGATAAGTTGTAACACAAGGTAACGACGCATTTGGAATTATTTTGATGATATACACTTTGATAATGTTTTAATTTCGAACCGAAAGTTCTTCTATTTTCATACTTCTGCAGTTTGCCATAAAAATATAGACTGTACCGCGTTTTTAATACCAAAAACAAAATTATAAATGAATACCGCCACCTTAATTTTGCAAATCTAGCAGAACACTTTCTGTAAACTATAAGTTAATAATACAGCTTTTAGCTTTTGATGAGAGTTCTCGTTAGTTCTAATCAACTTCTATCTCGGTATGTAATAAAAATTGACAATGAACGTTATTTAAACAATCAAAATTCGTTTTGAATTAGTTGTCTTGTTTGCACAATTTAAATTCTTGATTAGTAAAAATATGTGCTGGTGATTTCCCGCACCTTTCACGACTTGTAGAACTGCTGTAATTCTTTGGGTTGCTAGCGATTTTTAAATACCCAGGTGGTTAACAAATTTTTAAATTTGACGTTCTGACAATCGGCGAAAACATGTCGTGGGGATGATTTTATAAACTGTTCACAAAATTCATCGAAAGTTTTGTACCTGTTAATAATTGATTGAATTGTATTGATTTTGGCAAATGCAAATTTAACAGTAAATAGTTCATATATTTATAAACATCAAAAAACAACAAAAGAAGAGAAATGCTAATATTTTTTAAAACGTTAATATTTGTCCGAAGAAATTGTCCCGAAAAGGAGGGTAAGTGGGAAATAGTCGCTCAAACCGAAATAATCACTAGGTTTGTAGGGGGTCCTTGCTGAAAAAACTCGAAAAATCGATATTTTTCGAGATTAAGCTCTAAAATGTTTTTTTTCAGAAATAAAAGATTTGTTTGAATTGGCGGAAATCCAGAGTCAAGGAGTTTTTAACGACACCATTCACAGAACAGTAAGACAATATAAACTTGAAAATGCAAATAATTGTTTGTTTTTTTTTTTTTTTAAAACGCAGTCTGCTTAGACAGACCAAAACTGATTATGCGGTGCCAAAATGTAAAGTACGGAGGACACGACTTGTAGAACAATGCATTCTTGACCTAATCCCTCATTATCTTGATATAAGAGATTAACAGAAAACTTATTTCGTCCCATCGGAATGCAAGTTCTGTCCGCAAAACAATACCATATACAATATGTCAGTATTCACATTTCAGCAGCACATTGCACTTAAAAAGTGCATTGCTTAAATAATAATAATAATAATAATAATGATAATATTAGACAAAATTAAAATACTATTTTTATACAATTTAACCTTAAGAAATAAAACAACAAAGTTAAACAAAAGAAATACATGCAAGACAACAATGGATCCAATATAAGTGAATAAAGTTTATAAATAAATAAAATTCATTGAACCTGTAAACCGAATGAATAAATAAATAAATAAACAAATAAAAGCATTGTATCCAACCAAAAAAAATATATTAAATAATAAAACAATAAATGCAGCTTCATATACAAATATGTCTCAAAATGATATAAAAGAGAAATATGATATTTAACCATGCCCATGTTGTTTTTGAATAAGATAGTCAAAAAAGGAAGACTTAAAAGAAGCAAACCGATCTAACAAAAAATATTATTATGTTGGTTAAAAATTTTTATAGCTCTATATGTGAAAGTATTTTTTAATTTCATTGTTTTAAACCTTGGAACATGCAATAACATCCTCTGTCGAGTGTCTCGTCTGTTCTTAAATTCCTTATCTTTAAGTTTTTCATATAGATATACAGGTATTTTGTAGTTATAAACCTTAAACAGAAGACAAGCAAAATGTAGAAAGCGTTTGTTAGTCATATTTAACCATCCTAAATTGTTTAAATGATGTGTTACATGATCATACTTTTTAAGACCAACAATAAAGCGCACACACGTATTTTGAATTCTTTGAAGTTTGTCCGATAGATATTTATTTAGACTAGAATGCAACAAGGTATCACAATAGTTGCAGTGAGATAAGACCAATGATTCGCATAGGAACTTTTTTAGGTTTTTATTGAATAATTCTTTATTAGACCATAGTAATCTTAAGGTGGCATAAGTCTTTTTCAATACAATTGATACATATTCTTCATATTTTAGTTCACTATCTATCGTAATTCAAAGAATTTTTAACTTTATTACTTCGCGGTAAGAAAGAATTGTTAATCTTTACAAGATCTTTAGATGGCAAAGTAGCGACAGATTTTTAGAACCAACTAGCATATACACTGATTTACTTCTACTTTATGGTAACTAGGATCAAAAGAAATATATATTTGGGTGTCATCAGCATATAGATGATAGGAACAATAATTTAGTTGTTTACAGAAATCCGACGTGTAAATAGAGAACAGCATGGGTCCAAGAATAGAACCTTTGGGGAGACCGGACACAATAGGTAACGGATTGAAGTATGACCTGTTTAGACTAACACACTGTGAACAATCTTTCAAATAAGAAGAGATGAAATTGACTGTAGAATTATAAAAATTGAAGTATTTTAATTTATGACAGAGTAACGAATGGTTGATAGTATCAAAAGCCTTACTGAAGTCAAGAGAGCTGTTACTTTACCAGAATCCCATGCTGTTACAATATCATCGGTTAATTTTAATAAAGCCGTTGCAGTGCTGTAACCTTTTCGAAAACCAGATTGCATAGTTGGTATTATTTGACGTCCTAGAATAAATGTGGACATTTGATTAAGTGCGATTTGTTCAAGCAGCTTGGCTAGTACTGGCAAGATACTTATAGGCCGAAGTTCATTATATGTTTGTGGATTATTAACTTTTGCTATAGAAAATTTGCTACCTGACAAGTCCAAATCCCAGTATGAAATGTATATTTGCTTTCTTTTCTAATGTTTATTTTTGACTTAAATATAAGAATATAACCAATTGTCACTTCACATTTTAATGTTACCAACTCGAATACATTAAATTTTACTATTTTATTCACGCACACTTATTGCTTATCTAATACTGCTTCGACGTTACTACGGTGGTAGAATAGAATCATTATGAACACAAAATAGAAAAATATATGTTAAATTAAAAATTAGATGTTTTTGTAGTAATTTACCAACATTTGAAGAAAAACTCTTTTCCTACGTATAAAGTAATATACTATTTATCCAATCATAGATAAACAAATCCAACATCCGTTTTCAGATCCATCACTTTCGGACCAAAGTGGGAAAACAAAACTACGATTGATCTTTAAAAGCAAGTTTTGCAAAGTTTCAAATTAATTCAAGCAAATTTAGCTTTAGTAGAATTTTTTATAATTTAAAAAGTAGCAATTTTAGTTTTTAGCTTATTTAGTTTTTCTTTACGGACTTAAACGGTTTTATTTGTTGGGTTAGTTAGAGGTTCTACCAATGCTCTTTCCGGAAAACATCGGACGTTTATTTATTTATTCGTATGGTACATTATACAAATATTGTGTTGTGATGTAAGTGTTATGTATGGTGCCCCAGAAGATCAGTATAAACCTGTATAGTGTGGTGACGAAACCGTGTGCAATAGTGGATCGGTTCGTCTTGGCAAAGCATTTATTTAAGGTTTAGGAAAACCACTAAAACCTAAACATGCCAACCCTTACCCACCTTAGTATTCACATGTAATAATATTAATTAAGTGTGTAAACATTATAGAAAGCAAATAAGAACATAAAATATAACAGCAGAGCCATTGCATGACGACATATAATGAACCGGTCCAAGCGCCAGTCACGACAATGACGGAAATAATAGTAGGTTAAAGAAATAGCAAAAAAAAATAATGGAAAAACAGTTAGTCAGGACAGAGAATACAAAATATTGCTGAACTTCAGAGGTCCTTCAAATTTGTAAGCTATAATATAGCTTCATCCGTTAAATTATGAATGTTTGGAAACTTCGTCAATTGACAATCCTCTACAATATGTGTAATGGTCTCCAGTTCGTTAACTACCGTTAAACATGCTTAAAAACATTTGTAAAGTTTATTCAAAAAATTTCAATTATATGAATATGATACACACAAGTTTGCACGAAACGTCGGCATTTATGTATCAATAAGACCATTATTTTTTGTTATTAGAGCTCTACCTAGAAGGAAGACACCATCAAATTGTATCCATTTGTAATTTTTATTTTTTGATAAAATTTAAAAATTAGTTCACTTTTACGGGAGCATAATACAACAAAACTGTTAGCATACATGAGAATACATTAAAAAATTAAACCCAAAACTTGAAATTAAAGTATAATTATAATTATACAAGGTGGGGCACTACCAACGAATTATTCTGTAGCCTAAACGACAAATTATGTTAAAATTTTAAAGCGTACATATGTCAAGATTATTCGAAACCACATTTTAAAAATATTTTGGATTGTACAGGGTGCTCTAGAAATACGTACCATATCAAAGTTGAGTTATTTTAAATGGAACACCTAATATTTTTTCTATTTTTGAATTGTAAGATAAAAATAATGTATGTTCTTTAACATGTCTCTATACCAACTTACATCCGTTTTTGAGATAAATCGATTTTACCTGATTTGCAGACCCTCTAAAAAATGCAATAACTTCGAGATAAATAAGAACAAGCAATTTTGTTTTACATCATCTTACTAAGAACCTTCAACATCCCTTGAATATTACTGTTATGTTATAATGTCTGAGTGTTTAAATACTACCGCATACACTAACCACTAAATCAAAACTTGTAACTAAATACACCCTGTATTTCTGTAGCCTGTTGCAATCAGAACTAGTTACCTTTAATCGGTATTGTTACAACCCCTAACTCTGATAGTTTTCAAATTTTTAAATGTTAGTTTAACAATTTGAATTATGAATTTGTTACCTGTGGTATCAGTAAAATCAACATTATCTTGCAAACATTTTTAATGGATAGCAACCAGCTTTAAATATTAACCTTAAAAATTCTTTTAACAAAATAACAAAAATGTGCTCATGACTACCGTTCTCGAACCGCCCACCTGTCACAAACAACAGCAACCCTTATTAGTTTCAGAAAAATCGATGACACTGTAAACATTGGTAACTTTGTTAAAAAAATTTTAAAAATAATGGTTTTCGATATTATCGTACTACTATTAGAGCGATTTGTTTTACATTATCAGTTAACAGGTTAACATTTGTTAATGTTTACAGTATGATCGATTTTTGATGTACCAAATAACCGTTGCTGTTGTTAAACATCAGTAAATTGTGACCGGTGTGCGTAATTCGACTGACTCTTAGAGAACGGGATACTAGTCATAAGCACATTTCTGTTTATTTTTTTGAAAAAAATAAATATTTTTAAGATATATATTTAAAACTGAAAGTTGCAAGATAAGTACATATTGCGGATATTTCACAGGTAACTTAGACTCCAGTACATAGTAAATTGTTAAACTATCAAATTTTTTAATATCTCGAAAATTATCAGAGTTAGGGGTTGGTAACCCTAATACCGACTAAAAGGTAATTAGTTCCAGCTTTTAACAGGTTACAGAAATGTAGGGTGTTCCATTTAAGTTAAACAAGTTATTTAAGTTTTATGTCGTTAGTGTTATGTGGTAGTATTAAAAACACCCTGTACATCATAAGATAATAGTAAATATTGCAAAAGATATGTTGAAGGTTCTTAGTAAGGTGGTGTAAACCAAAGTTGCTTGTTCTTATTTATCTTAAAGTTATTGCATTTTTTTGGAGGGTCTGCAAATCAGGTAAAATCGATTTAAACGGAAGTAAGTAGGTATAGGGACATGTTAAAGAACATACATTAATTTTTATTGTACAATTCAAAAATACAGAGTAATCCATTTAAAATAACCCAACTTTGATATGGTACGTGTTTCTAGAGCACCATGTACAATCCAAAATATTTTTAAAATGTGGTTTCGAATAATCTTAACATATGTATGCTTTAAAAATTCTAACAATATTTGTCGTTTTAATGCTACATGATAATTCGTTGGTAGTCCCCACCCTGTATAATTAAAGATTAAAAAAAGTAAAAAAGAAAACGCAAGTTAAAGCGTATGAAGCTAAAAATGTAAGAATAAACTTGAAAATGAAATTGGAAAAAACTACTTTTAATAAAAATATTTTTGAATAAAAACAATAAAAACAAAGTACAGAAAATCAAAATAAAACAATTACGTCAATAATTACAATTAGTAGGCAAAATAGTCATAAAACAATACCAATAGAAAAACTAGAATTCAAAAAATGGTTTCTATGGTTTTTTATTAGAATTTTTCTCAGACATTAAAATTTTCTTTTATTATTTTTTTTTGTTTGTATATTATAATGTTAGGTACATCCAGTTTACTTTTCAAGTGTTTTTCGTTTTTTTTAAATTTATTAATTTTTTGTTTTGTCTACAAATTTAAAATATATCAAAATTATGTTTTCAATAAGTACTCAATTTATTCTTAATATGATAAGTTATTTCTATAAAGTTTTAAATTTGTGGCAATTTACTCTAATTTGTTTTTTTACTTACAGGAAATTAAATTAATTTGTTTTCAAAGTTTGTTCACTGTTTGTGTTTCAAACTATTTATCGATTTCATTTCAAAATTTAAATTCAATTTATTATTTATTTTCAATTATATAGTATTTTATTATTACCTTTTGTAAATTCTGCTAGTGTAATTTTTGTTTAAAATAAACATAATGTACTAATTCAAAAATTACACTTGGTTTTAATTTATTTTTGTTATGAATTATGGTTTGTGAAGAATTTCTAGGTTTTTAAAATGACGTGGATAAAAAGCCGGAGAATAAAAATCCAGTAAAAACAAACCGTGGAAAAAAATCCAATGAAAAAATGTCGGAAGAAAAAAAGGCGCATCAAGTAATGGAGTTGTGTTAAGTAATATCATTAATAAGATGTTTTGAACAGCGTTTTCCTGATTAGAACCCTAATAATCATTACTTTTTCACATTTACGTACTACGTGGTTACAGTTTAAATAATTTTGTCAATTTTTTACCTTGCTTACGGATTGTAAAATTCCAATAATGCAATAAAGCATTGTGCTTATTGTAATATTTGCTTTTTGTGTAGCTCGGAAGGTATGGTTTGGAATTGACAACCACGTCGCACGAATACAATGAAGAGTACCTGCTTCTTATGAATGTAAACTAAGATTGTTGACAGAAACACCTGACTCTGGGTTAAAATTTGTTTGAAATGAGTGACTTTTGTGGTTGTGGTACTTTGTTAGCCGACGCACTTAGAAGGTCTGCATTTTCTCGTAAATGCTTTTAAATGTGATGCTTTTTATTACATGTTTTGCAACGAAGAAAATGATTACATTACATATCCTGCATGATGGTTGAATTTAAAAAAAATATCTTGCTTTGAAACTGTACGTTTCAACAAATAGGAAAATTGTTAAAATTGTGCGATTCACTGAAAATACTTCAATTGCAAAATTATTAAAATTAAATTATTATCTGTGTCAACATTTTCATGATTTTAAATTGTGAAACTTTTCGATATCACTTTTAAAGTCGAATTTGTATTTATGATGATAAGAATGTTTTCCGCATGGTTAAGCAACTTGTTAAAATTGGGTTTGAAAACTCTCACATAAATTTTCTTTTTCACATTTTTTAGTTGTTTATTGTTTCCATTGTTAAACTTGTTTACGCTACTTGCAAATTTCATAAATTGATTGTGTTAAATCTTTACTGTTTTATCAAATCACTTCGTTTATTAATTTCGTTTTGATTAATAATTTCGCTTTCATTGCACGTTATTCAAAATAAAGACAAAACCAGGAATAGATACGAAAAAACTCACTTACCCAGGATTTATTTGTCTTTGCGATTTTTGATTTTAGAATCTCTTTCGAAGAATCAATATGTTGACGATGATGAAATGAGACTTTTATTTGCACTAACTATTTTGTTCAAAACTGTATTGGTTTATAAGTTGTTATGTGCCTCTTCAATGGAAGAAGGGGTTCTGATGGCTTAGTGGGGGTGTTCAAAGATTTATACCTACTGTAAAAAGTATCCATCAGTGCTAGGTAAAATGGACATTTTTGCTCGTAAATTACAAATAATTTTTTAATTCTTAGATAAGATCGATATTTATAGAATTTTACAATATTGTTTCCTAAGCGGGTTTAAGTGTGAAATTTTATATAAAAAAATTTGCCAGAGGGGCTGGACTATTAAACCGATAATGATTATCGACCTCCTGAAGGGTATGTTTGTAGTTTCTTTGAAAGCAACTGAAATTTATTATTTAGCAATTTAACATTTTACAGTGATTTCTTTGGTTTGTGGTATTTCACATAAAAAAAAAAGAATCTCTTCTATAAGTTATATTAATTAGATCGCTACAACTTATTAGTTTTGAATCAGTCTCTGGTAATACTGCACGGGAATTGAAAATTGTGTGTTTAAAAATGGGCGTTCATAGAAAAGAGACTTCTCAGCAAAGATTGCGGATAAGTGTAAGAACAAAAATTTCGAGAAGCAGGAAAAACATTGTGAAAGGAAAAACTGCAATAATTGGTAAATATGATAATTGTTCAGTTCGTTTTTATCACTGTAGAATTTTAAAAATTATATCAGTTTCTAAATTTGCTTACCATATTGCAGAACAAGTCAGATAAATGATATACCATCAAGAATATTTATTTACCCAGGGAACTGTCATTCGAACAAAACAAATCCAACGTATTAACAATCGTCAAAGAAGCTCAAGATAAAGTAAGGGATAATTATCAATCAATCAATTATCACAGGTCCACGTTTAGTGGATAAACATTATTTTTTGTCTAATTTAAAAAATCTGAGAATCAGGGATTTAGTTGTAGTTTTTTTTTATATTGAAATAATATGAGAACAACACATTTAAAAATTGTAGGACTAATTCTAGGTAAAACAAGAAAATTTCTAGGACAATCTTCAATAACAAGAAACTTTTGGATTATTTAGACCTGCCTATAATAATAATTTTTAATTTTTAAATAAATTACGATTGCCATTTTTTGACTCCGTGTATTTGTCAATGAACGTGGATTTCAAAAAACCAACAGGATATACAAATTACACCAAGAGTATACATATAAATTCCTATTTGTCTTATACTTGTACAGGATGTTTCACTATTAACTCTACTAACTCTAAACTAGATGGCGAGAATTTGTTCACAATATTTCAACGTGGTAGCATTTAAGATTCATGTAAATAGAACATCCTATACATTATTACTTTACATCTTATAAATAAGACAGGGACGTAGTTATGCGATGATTTCCAAACTGAAAATTTTAGCATCTTTTTTTTACTTTTTTCGACTACTTTCATAATGAAGCCAAAAATTTTTGTTTGGAGGTTGGCCGGCCGTATATAAACATGATATCAGAAAACCACATATCAAATTTTTATGAAATTTATAATACCGCAGATATGATTAAGCTTTGGGGATAATCCGTCGGGCTAAAAGAGCTCTTAGCTTACATATATTTTCATATTCTTAACATATTTACAAATATATTCATGTTACACAGTTTTTCTTTAAATCAAATTTATTTCAAACTTTATTGACTATAACTTTAGTTTGAATTATTTTTTTCTAAAATTTTATATTTTTACTTTTATTTTTTTTTGGTGGCTCTTTGATCCATTAAATGATCAATTCAATGACCCAATACAAAATTGGAAAATCTATTAATTAAGTCATTGATATACTATATAGCTTGAATTAATAATAATGCTAATTATTTTTTTTAAGTCCAAATATACGGGACCACATTTATGTGTGACCCCACTCTATTAGACTGTACAAAACATCCGGCACAAAAAGTAGGTTAATAGAATATCAAAGGGTACTAGCCTGCATCTGTCGACAAAGTTGTCTTAATGCAAATTCATTTTCGTAAATGGATTATACAATTGTAAATATTTTCTATTTTCGTTTTTAAGATTATACTCCTAAGTCGTAGCTGCGTGCGCTACCCCTTTTACTGTATTGTAAGGTGATGGTGGAGGGTGCATGAATCATTTTCATTCATTCATGCTAAGAAGTTCATAATATGTAGTACAGTCCGCTCAAGCAAATTCTAGAGTACATTGTTTTTAATTTCACCAGCGCATAGAAGTGACAATTGTAGAATCCAGATTGTCGCCGAAAACAGTAAGTGTTACGTTACACGAGTCGACACCTAGGTGTCGCAACATTATTGAGCTACTGATACTTGCACTTGATGTGATGCTACGATTTTAGTTGTTGAAATATTGTTTTCTGCTGTAATATTATTTTTGGCTTTATCAACACACGTGTGTTTTAAGCATTAAAGCTATTGCTTAGATAGCGCTATGCACTTTAACGCACACGTGTCTGTTAATTGTTGGCATTTTTCTTAGTTTATACTATTCACACGTGTCACTGTTTTACACGAGATGTCGTAAGACACACATTTTACTTATGTTTATCATTTTTTGTTTTGTTATTGAGTAGATTAATGTTTAAAGTGTTTGCTACATTCATATCTATGGGGCAAGATTGCAGCCTTGGCTTTGCCTTGACTTTTAATTATTCAGTTTTAATTTTAGATTCAGATTTTAACTCAACTACTTTTGTACTTAAAATGTCAATTAAGATGTCGTTAACAAACAGGTATGTTAATGATCAGTCAAATGTTGAAAAACAAAACGGTTAAGTCAATTTCTGTTTTCAGTTATGGTCGTTATTTTTATGTTCATATCATTTCTTTTGTAATAATAAGTAAAAGTAACTTTGTATTAAACAATAAAGGTTTTCATATTAGAGAAATTGTTACTTTTAGTCTCCAAAGATCATACCTAAATATAAAATATGTCAAAAACGAATAAATTATAATTTATGTTCATATTTTATGTTCTTGTTTACCAATAATATTTAATCAATATTAGCACAGTATACAGGGTGTCCCACCAGGAACGCCATCGATAGATTATAGAAAAACTGTACATGGGAAAAATTTGAAAATTTGGTAGTATACTAACATCGACGGGGGCAGTTCCGCTAAAATATTTTTAAGATGGTGACACTTTCGGTTATACCGGAAGTATGTGTCAACTTGCTTATTATAAATGAAACACCCTATATATTATTCTATTTTTGAATTTTGCCCAAAATTCTAGACACATTTTATGTATAATGTCCTATACCTAAGTCTAACTGTTTTGGACTTATTTTAAATTTTATGTCAAAAATGACGTTTTCAGGCCTAAACAAAATTATAAAATTTTCCTATACTAATGTCTTTATTATTTAATTGAAATAGGTTTCCTTGTAGCAGGTGACCTATTTTAGTGGGCTATGTCGATATTTTGATAATAAATTAATACAGGGCGATAAAAAAAAGGATTAAAATTAAATTCAAAAACACGTCAAAAGTCATTTTTTTAAAATGCAAGCACCATGTTTTTATAGTTTTATTTTATTTAGCATCAAAAATAAGGTTGACTTTGTACAAGGTTGTCTATTCAAAAATTCATGGTTTTCGAAATATTGGCAATTTAACTTTTTTTGTTGCACAAATGCTATTGTATTTCTTTTAATATGAATGGTTATTCCTAGTTGGCCATGATGGCGTTAGAAAACAATCATCTGTCAAGGATATGTCAAACTGTTAAAAATTTTCAATAATAATGCCGGGACGCTTAAATTATACAAACGAAGATTACTTAAATTTATTTATTATTTATGGACAATGTGATAAAGTTATATTAAGAACATGTGTTACAGTTAACTGTACCGACTGTGAGTGTTAAAGTGCATATCGTTACCAAAGCGATAACTTTAAATGCTTGAAACACACGTGTGTCGATAAAGCCAGGTGTTCTTTCGTTGCGTGTGTAATAATGTACAAGTAATTACTTGGCTTTATCGACACACGTGTGTTTCAAGCATAATAAGTTATTGCTTTGATAACGATATGCACTTTAACACTCACAGTCGGTACAGTTAACTGTTGCCATTTCTTAGTTTGATACACACAGTTTGACATATCCTTGACAGATGATTGTTTTCTAACGCCATCATGGCCAACTAGGAATAACCATTCATATTAAAAGAAATCAATAGCATTTGTGCAACAAAAAAATGTTAAATTGCCAATATTTCGAAAACCATGAATTTTTTTGAATAGACAACCTTATACAAAGTCAACCTTATTTTTTATGCTAAATAAGATATAATTATAAAAACATGGTGCTTGCATTTAAAAAAAATGACTTTTGACGTGTTTTTGAATTTAATTTTAATCCTTTTTTTTTGATCGCCCTGTATTAATTTATTATCAAAATACCGACATAGCCCATTAAAATAGGTTCTCTGCTACAAGAAAACCTATTCCAATTAAATAATAAAGGCATTAGTATAAGAAAATTTTATAATTTTGTTTAGGCCTGAAAACGTCATTTTTGACAAAATTTAAAATAAGTCCAAAACAGTTAGACTTAGGTATAGGACATTATACACAAAATATGTCTACAATTTTGTGCAAAATCCAAAAATAGAATAATATATAGGATGTTCCATTTAAAATAAGCAACTTGACACCATCTTGAAAATATTTTAACTGAACTGCCCCCGTCGATGTTAGTATACTACCAAATTTTCAAATTTTTCCCATGTACAGTTTTTCTATAATCTATCGATGGCCTTCCCGGTGGGACACCCTGTATATCTACGAATGCAGAGTTGCACTTCATATAAAATACATGGAAAAATTTGGTATTACATTTTTTTAGCGCAGGTTACTGCGCATTGGCGATATGCGATATGCCGTGAAACTGGTGAAACTAAAATTCAAGGCGAAGTGTATCTACGTTTTCACTATTTTTGAACAGATTGTTGTGAGATAAGAAGTAAGAAACAAAGAAAGCTTTTAGTGATTTTCCTAAACCTTGAAGCAAACGCTTTTTCAAGACGAACCAATCCACAATTGTACAAGGGTTTGTCACCACACTATACAGGTTTATACTGATCTTCTGGGAAACCATACATTACACATACATCACAATACAATAATGTACCATACGAGTAAATAAATATCTAAAAGTGTCATTATTTTGAAAATATTTTAATTGAATTGCTCCCATCAACTAGAATAAACTGCTAAATGTTCAAAATTCTCTAAAGTATATTTTCTGAGACATCGATTGCAACAATTCGTTGTAATATGTTCTGTAAAACTTGATCAGTTAGCCACATATGTTCACGACGGTGGTTGAGGGTTAGTAGTTTGTATTATTATCATTATACAATAATCAAAGCAAACGCCTATGTAAACTTATAAAATTAAATATAATCGCTCACGGGTGCTAGATGCGTAACCCACCCAAGATCCAGAACACACTTGTCGACGTTTAACGGTAATAACCAATCATCACTCCATTTACCAATAGCATCCAGGGCCTACTATATTCCTCTGTAATTGGTTGAGGGATTGCCATACATTTTTATGTCGTCTTCAAAGGCTGAACAGGAAGATGACACAACCGCAAACATATTTGATACAACCAACAGAAAAACACCAAAAACTGCACCAAAAACTTTACTCGGACACGTGTTTCAACAGCTAAGCTGTCATCATCAGCGATCAGTTTTGAATATCAACAATCAAATTTCAGTGTTCAAAATTCATACGATTTTATTGAAAAAATTAAAAACATTGAGCTGACTGAGAACGAAGTTTTAGTTTCATTCGATGTCTGTTCATTGTTTCCAAGCGTTCCGATATATGTCACTTTCGATTATTTGAAAGATATGTTACACCAAAACCATTTAGACAATTCAGGAGTAGATAATTTTATTAAATTAGCAAGATTATGTATGAGTCAAACTTACTTTCAAATTAACAATAACATTTATCAACAAAATTATGGTACAACAATGGGTAACAGCTTATCTCCGTTTATGGCTAACCTGTTCATGGGTAAATTTGAAACTGATATAAAAAATAAATTAGATTATTTTCCTAGAATTTGGTGTAGATATGTAGATGAAGTTTTTGCAGTCATCGACACTAAAGTTTACAGCCCTCAGCAATTTGTAGAAATTTTAAATTCAAAATTTGAGACGATCAAGTTTACCTATGAAACAGAAACAAACCTTAAGTTACCTATCTTAGACACTTTAGTGACCAGAAATGGCAACAAACTAGATATAGATATTTATCGTAAAGACACTAACACTATGAGGTTTATAACAAATGATTCCAACCATAGTATGCAACATAAACTTGCATCTTTCAACTTTTTGATTCACCGATTATTACATTTCCCATTGTCAAAACAAAACTTTGATAAAGAACTGCGAAATATTAAGCAGATTGCATCATACAATGGTTTTCAAGAATCAATTGTCACAAACATAATTAGAAAACGTAAACATAAGTTAAACATTAGAAACATTACAACTAGTAATAGCAAAATAGATAAGAAATATGTCAAATTACCAAATTATCCCACATACACAAAAGGTCTTCAAAAAATATTTTCAAAATTTAATTATCAAACAGTGACTTCTAGTAATAACAACTTGCAAAATCTTTTAGGCAATCCGTAAGACCCAATAGAAATGTGTGATAAATCGGGAATATATAAAATTAATTGTAAAGACTGTAACCAAGTATACATAGGGCAAACCAAGAGACCTATTAAAACTCCTTTTAAAGAGCACGTAGCTCATGTCAAATATCATCGCACAGATAGGTCCAGTGTTGCCATGCATATGCTTGAAAATGGCCATAGAGTAGGCGAC
Organism: Abscondita cerata; assembly: GCA_030710515.1. Lineage (NCBI taxonomy): Eukaryota > Metazoa > Arthropoda > Insecta > Coleoptera > Lampyridae > Abscondita > Abscondita cerata. Next base: position 211,663 of record JALBCR010000193.1, read on the forward strand.
ATTGAATTAATTAAGAGGGTAGATAATAAAAACGAACTTTGATTCTTATGAAATTTTTAAAAACAGAAATTTGCTTATGAATTATGATGATAACGGTCCATTAGGATTTTCGGAATTATTTAAGCTTATCTAAGAATCAATTAAGTTTAACAATGCGTGATAAACAGATAGTATATATAAGCTACCCGCTGTTTTTAATTTTAGTATCGGTATCGCTGATGATGACAGTTTAGCTGTTGAAACAAAACCGTTGATGATGACAGCTTAGCTGTTACATGTAAACTTTTTGGTGTTTTTCTGTTGGTTAAATAGACGCTGCAGTTGGTGTTCCTTTCCTTTGATATTTGATACATATGACAGAAACACAAAGATGCTAATATACGGATCTCTGGGGTACCCTCGTAACCACAAGACGAACTGGGGAATGTTGGTTATCAACTCTAACATAAAATCCGCGTAAGGAATGCTTCAATCCAGGCAAGTAAATTTCCACAAATGTTCTAATTTGTATAGTAGGCAGAATTTTGGGCCCCTGATATAAACTTGGAAAATTCTCTATGTGCATTCCGCGAGATCACTGCTACGTCAAAATTTGCGCTATAATTTTTTCATATGTTCAATCATGATAAGAATCTTGTGATTAATGTAAGGTTTTTGATTATTTTGCTGGACACATTTTTCCCGAGTATATTGCAAAAGTAATGTTGAAAGTGTTTGAAGAAATATTCTCCAATCGACATCAGGATCGACATTTGAAAAAGTGTTAGACCAGTTGATGATCGGCAGAGAAAAACCACCATACAATGTGTACCAAATTAAGTAAAATTATATGGCTATCTTTGTTATTAATAACAGCAGTTATTAAAAAAAAACTTAATATATCCACTATCGTAAAGGTTATGAAAAATTTTTGAAACAAAAGTTGCCTGTGGTCTCAAAATAATTTTCAAAAAAAAAATTTACTTTCATGGTTTTGCTTTTGAAACGAATAGTAGATACGTCTCGGTTGTATAAATTTAAATTTTCCGCGATGGTCTCAAAGTTTGTATTTGACTTTCTTTCTATTTATGATTTATGCACATTTCTTCACGATAAGCAGTTTAACTTTTGTTTCTAATTTCTAATTCTAATTAACATCAAGGGTCATCGAATATTTGTTAATAACAATAATAATAAACGCCAAATATTAAATTTATAAAATTTAACTTAGATCAGGTGCATAAAACAAATCATTGTAATCCAGGATCTAGAATTGATACGACTAAAGAAGTTGCATAACTAATGAACTATTATTCCTTTCGGTGTTTTAATTCTGGTTTTTTCGTACTAGTTGAAATAAAAACTTGTTTGCGTATTTCGTTATCCCAAAATAGCTCCACACGATTTATACAAAATTTTATGGTCATTAAAATCGAAAAATAAAATTTTATCTCACTTTTACAATTTGAATTTTTTGTACGATAAAAGTAGCTTTAGTTACTAAGGAACCATTTATTAATTTCCAACATTGTTTGGTTTAATACAAGTTCAACAATGATGAAATTTATTTTAATCTTGTCAATTTATATTAAAATATACACTTATTATAAATAAAACAATATAAATATTCAGTTTAAAATTCTCACAGACCTTAACATATTTTTTGGTTGAATTTTGCCTGGAACGCAATTTATTTAAATAACAAAATTTTAAAGAACATTTTTTAATACTCAATTACTTTAAAATAACTGCAGTTCTAGGTATCAGTGGCAATTCTAACGTTCTTGATATTTTTTTAGCGTTTATAACTTACCATAACACAAATACAAGTTACAATCACTTTACTACATATAATGTTATTCACAAAGCACGATCTAAATGTTTAAATGTAATTAAATATCAGTTTTACTTAAAATTACAAAACATAAAATTAATTTATGGTTTTACCTTTGTTTACATTTTCCACACAAAACGTACTTACAAAGACTGTAATAAAACTTAACTCCGTGTAAGCATAATTTATTTTCACTAACTCAGTTTCTGTGATAATTATTATTTCATGGTAAATACACTTTTAATATATAATTAAGAAATAAAGTACCTATTAGATTAGATAATATGAGAACCAACGTAAATGATATCAATTAATAACTAAAAACCGTGTTTAACATTTGAAAACAGTTTGCAAGGGGCAGTTATATTTACATTAGCGAACGAATGCCAAAAATCTAAATAAAAATCCAATGAGTTTATTTTATGTTTAAAAAAGTATAGTAGCACCTATACGATTTTTTTCGTTTGATTTAAAAAACAAAAGATCATAATAAAACACGATATTCAGGGTATCATTCATAAAAGTACTAATTTAATTTTAAATCGTTACACATTTTTTAAAATTGATTATTTGCTGAGAGTGTGAATAAACACGCAAAAAACCAAATAATTTATATGTTTGAGTTCATTAACAAGCGGTTAAAAAAAACATAAAGGTCAAACATGTGGTATTGGTACACCATAAATTAAAAAAAAATTACAAGCACCATTTATGATTTGTTTAACAACGAAAACGGAAAGGTATGGTGTAATTGAAGAAGCTTTAAAGAAGTATCGACTTTGGGGTGCGACACACCGCCGTAACCAGTAACCTGAGTTTTATTTCTACACATTCACATTTATATTCACATAAATATAAAATATAAAGTGATCGACTGTTGAAATTAGTGGAAATACAAAAATACATTGTAGTTAGAAATTATAACGTGTCACCTAATCGCAATTAGGACATTGACACTGGAGATTTAAAATGTTTGATCATGATATAAAAGTTGTATAATACCTGTATTCATAAGAGCCATAACACGAGTTTCGTAATGTGGATGTTATTCACCGGCCCCAGCACAATGTGACCTATATTTTCGCTCAATGAGCGTTTTGGTTGAGTGTAACAATGAACAAAAAAAATAATTAAAAATTTGCCATTTTCTAATTATTATTTTTTCGAATTCGGGAGAAAATCCCCAGATAAAAGCTCTCGGAAAAACAGTCTACGCAAACAATTCTTTTGAAAAAAGTTCTCGATATAAAAGTCTCTAGAGAAACAAAGTCTCTGAAGAAAAGCCTTTCGAAAAACAAACAATAATTTATTGTATTTATAAAGAGAAATAATTATTCGAATTATCCCAACCTTCGTTTGATTTATTTGATTTATTTATTTATTCGTATGGTACATTACCCAAATATTTTATTGTGATGTAAGTGTTATGTATGGTGCCCCAGAAGATCAGTATAAACCTGTATAGTGTGGTGACGAAACCGTGTGCAATAGTGGATTGGTTCGACTTGGCGAAGCATTTGCTTCAAGGTTTAGGAAAACCACTAAAACCTAACATGCCAACCCTTACCCACCCTAGTATTCACATGTAATAATATTAATTAAGTGTGTAAACATTATAGAAGGTAAATAAGAACATAAAATATAACAACACAGCCATTGTATGACGACATGTAATGGACCGGTCCAAGCGCCAGTCATGACAATGATTTAATAATAATCATGTCCATAGTTAAACAGATAGAGAATAAAATTTAATAGTTTTTGTAAATGTATGATAAACAGTACTTGTATACTAGTGTCTTTAGGCGTATGTTTTTATAAAATAACAACCGATAAAGTTGAATTCAGATATCGCAATAGCGCCTGTATTCAAGCACAACGGTCGAGTTTTTGCACGTTTTATATGACGAATGCAGGTGGTGAAATAATCCTATGAAAATGAACTTTTTCCCTGTTTTAGTTATAATGCATTCGCTTTTTTACAGATTTTTTTGAATGTTTTTTTGGTTTTGATTATTCATTATTATTGTGCGTTCATACGATTTTCTTTTTATTACATTTTTGGTTTTTGTAGTTACTATTTTAAATGATTTTTTATTGTTTCTTTATAGTATTTCTTACATTTATTAGATTTTTAAATTTTAATTAGTATATTTTTTGGTTTAAAAATTTTTTAATTTATAGCTTATGATAAGCATAACCAATGTTCTTTTTTCACGCAGCTCTTACTAAAGTTATTTTGTTTGTTACTGATCGATTATGATCTAAAGGATGTATAAACCCAACTTCTTAAATTCGGTGTAAAAGTGTAAAATAGTGACTCATTGTAACTAACTTGAGTAGAAAATTTTAAACCTAAATTTAATAACTTAATTTCGAATTTGAGAACTTATATCAAATGTAATTGAAATTTATATTGTAAGCGTTATGAATAAACAAGGTCGATGTATCAATTATAATATAAGAAAAAAGGTTTAAGAAAAAAAAGAATGAATGAACAATGGATTTCTGACATTAATTTGCTAAAGTCACAAAAACAGGTAGAAAAGCAAACAAATAACAAGATAACGATAATGCAATTTACGATAAACTAAATATAAAAAACAATAAAACGGTTTTAAAAAAATAAATCAGAAAATGAAAAAAAAATTAATTGCAACTTACGATAATAGCAATTTAAATATGAATAAATTTGAAAAAGAAAAACAATAACGTGGAATATAAGAAGCATACATGAGCAATAATACACCAAGTAACAAGGGACTAAAGTGCCTGAGTGAAGCGAGGACGAATTATCGCAATTTTTTTATGCACTTTGAAAAAAATTAAATTGATACAAAAATGAATTACAGTTTAAAAGTAATAATTTTAATGTTACAGTTGTTTAATAAAAACACACTTTATAAATTATCGTAGAACAGTGAAAAAAAATAATTTTTATAAAACGTCAAATGAAATAAGTTCAAGTGTATGAATATGTATTGCTATAGAAACAGCATGTTTATTTTACTTAAAAACTCTTGGGATTGTAAAACTGCTTTAATTCCTTTGAGATTTAAAATGGTGCTGTATTCGAAAGAAGGGTGGACGACAAAATCGAATTGAAGGAAGAAAGTGTATGCACATAAATAGTGTGACTTGGTGAGAATTAAACAACAATTCTAAGTAGAATCTGTAATTTGGGAAATAACAAAAGAAGCAGAATGAAGAATGCAGGAAAAATATGGAAACATAAAGGCAGTGACGTACAAAAATATGCCGCACTTTGATTAGATAAGAGAAATGAATATTGTTAGTTTGTCCGAATAGAAGTTTGTATTTTTATCATCGTAACGTTATTCTTGGTAATTTATTAATTGTATTAGTCTGCTTAGATTTAAGATTAATATAGATGCTTGCTGGATTTAGTGATAAGTGCTGTCGTCCAGTTGACCATTATCTTCAAATATCTCGATAAAGACCGGACTTTTCCGGTCGAAAGGTCGGCAAAAAAGACCATTGGTTATAGATTGATAACTCCATCTCAAGCCTATCTCCTAAAAAGAAGGCCCAATAACTAATTCGAAAACCACCACTAATAAATAATTAAATACCTTTTTTTTAAAGACGGTGTGGTTTGACCAAGGTTTACAGAAAACAATAGAAACCGGAAATGAAACATTAGAAAAGTTCCAAATTAACTGTTTTTTTTATCACAAAACCATAGTAAAATTTCAAGTTTAATAAAGAGAAATAAAAACTTTCTTAGAGTCTGGCCAATAATTTATTGAGACTATTTGCTCATCAAATTGCTTATCATGTGGTTTTCCAGTTTTTGTTAGTCATTTTGTCTATAAAATATTTGTTCACCAATTCCGAAAATGTATGAATATGTATAACTACGCATAGTTAACCAACATTTGTTTCGGTTGCTCTAGGTAAAAAATAAAATAATGTACTTCATACAACACAGCCAAACTTGAAAGAGAGGGATTCAGTTAGTGATTTCGTAATGAAGATTTGTCTCCACAGTCAGTGGTAGATTTTATAAAAAATAATCGCGAAAACAGTTAAATTCCTTTGATCGACTATAACTCGCAATGCCGTGTTCATACAAGCGATTGAAAGTGATCGTTTTGCGAAAGATTTTGCGTGGTCTAAACTCGAAAAATTGATATTTTTTGAGGTATAAGCTTGAAAATGAGTGTTTCAGAAGCGAATGGACTTGCTTGTATTGACGGAAATCCACGAGTCCAGGAGTCTTTGAAAGACACTCATTTTGTTTAGTTTTTTACGCCCGATATTTTTGGTCCTATTTTGCGAATGAATTGAACGGACATTTTTTGAATTATAGCGTTGTAAAGAGGAAAATTTTTGAAATTTTTGTTTCAAGGCTCATTTTCGAGCAAAAAAACGACGATAGCCCACTCACATTGCGCGTTTTTTTGCGCGTAACAATTTTGGTCATATCCCAAATTTTTGAAATGTAGACCAAAAACTACTTTTGCATTTTTTCACGTTTTTATTGTTCGTTTCAAAAATGTTATCCTTTGCGATGCCATACAAATGTCGGCCCAATTAATTCGCGGGATAGGACCAAAAATGTCGGGCGTCCAAAATTAAACAGAATAGGAGGGAAGGTTCTTTCCAAATTTAAAAAAAATATAGAGGGTGTTCTATTTGAAATAAGAGAGTTTTAGTTGCTGTCCACGAGATATAGAACACAGATATTCTTAAAAAAACCAAAAAAGGTTGCCAACAACAATTTGGAGTAGCACACATTTTTTGTTAATTTTTAAGCACTAAAAATTCACCCTGTATATTGTTATTTTTAGATTTTTTTAAAAGCAAGCATAATCTGAAACACTTTTCCCTTTTATCACTTTTATGAACAAATATTATTTACACACGTTTTAAAAAATAAAAGTTGCGTTTAATTTAATTATACACAACCTTTGTTGGAACAATTTTTTAATTCAATAAAGAATTACCAAAAAAAAATTTTTAATTTTATTATCTATAACTTCTAGTTGAACTATCTTTCCTAGAACTTTTCTTTTTTATTTTTATTTTTAGTTAGTGGGTCACTTTACTTTTCCAAATCTTAAAAAAACTCCGTTTATATTCGTTATTATATGGCGCTGATATTTTTAAGGTCGTTATAACAGGAATATTGTTATATATGCGACACCATTATAAACATTCTTATGGAACTTTGTTACGGCCGGCGTTAAACATAATATTGGAATACCAAAAACGCATGGTAGGTACCGGGGTTGTTCGCTATTCCAGTTGGGCCTATTTTTAGTTTTAGTTGACGGTCACGTTATTCTATGTGTACTGGTACTGGTGTAGAGGAAAACAAAGTTTTATCTGTAATTAGTTTTTTATATTCTATACAATCCGGAGAAATTATCCTGAAAACCAACAACTTGGGAATAGCACAATATTTTTTTGTTAAGTAGCTAAGGCGCTATAGAACAAATTTCAAATTGCATTCTACATTTGAAAACTCTTTATACATTATAAGAATAAAAATGTTAAACGTTATATTTTATCATATCGTATTTGTCCTTGTGATAATTCGTTCATGTACTAACATTGTGAATGATAACATAGAAAGCAATTGCAGTAAACGAAACGAATTTGAAATCAATCGCAGTTTTAATTTTTCCAAAACAATATTTAACGAACGATACACCACATGCACTAAAAACTCACCCTGTTTGTATAAAAAAAATGTTGTTGATATTGTGTTTACGAACGTTCGGCCGGCATTAGAACAAGTTTTTTTAGATGAATTTCTAACAGAACGTGCCTTCACTAGGAGAGTGCCGTAGAATTCTGACTCAATAACTTTAAAGTTACTTCATTATCCAACGTTTCGGTTTAATAGGCGCACTCATCATAAACTTCTAATTTTTCAGGTTCTTTGAAAAAGGTCTTTGAAGGCTTAACGTTCTGTTAAGGATCCATCTAAAAATAGTAATTTAAGGAGGAACATATTTTTAACTAAGAATTTTTTTGTTTAATTCTCTAATTCGTCGAAAAGAGTAACAAAATACAGTGTTAAAACTTCTGATTATGAAACGAGAATATTTTATTTATAATTGATTAATTAATAGACATTAAATATAAACAAGTAAATAAATATGTAGTATGTTTATTATTGCTCAAGTTCTTCATACATCAGTACTTTCACCTGATTTAGTGTCACTTTTTTTAAATAAAATTTTGGAGTGCCTGTTACTTACAATCAATGCTCAATTTGTGCACGCATAGAAACAACATTTATTGCATTTTGCGTTTCGAAAATACAATAATTTGTTCATATAAGTACTACAGATGAAAGCAAGAAGTGGTAATAGCCTAATTACATCACATGTTCATGTTAGTATCCATGTAATTTGAAATAATGGTTAGAATACCTATAAGTATAAAACTTGTATCACGTGTACCCATTGCATATTTATTTAATTGGTATAATAATCTAATAGCTATTTATGCCTTAAATACGGAAACTAACACTTTTAATTGAGAACGTTAAGGTCACAATATAACATTGGCCTACAATTTATTGTTGGTATGTGACATACAATGCATATCTGAATTTCTTATTTGAATCTACAATGTCACAACATTTATGAAAATAATTTTAATTATAAAATGAAAGTAATCAATTAAAAAGTAATGTGAAGTGAACGAAATATTTTTAAATTGGCAACAATTCCAGTTGCACCGGAAGAAGTGGTTAATTTAAATAAAATATCTTGTAGACTATTGTACTTTGTTTCTAAATTAAACACTATATCAACAAATCAAAATGAATCTTTTTTTGACTTCGGAACTTCCAACAGACCTGTTATTTTATAACACTGAACTGAATTTTTAATGTGATTTATAGCAATACAATTTAATGTTTTACAGCGTGTTCAAAAGGCAACACCAACCTTGCAAAACTTAAGTATCAAATATGTAAATCAGTTTTTTTTAAATGGAAACGTATATTTTTAATTCACAATCGAATTCTCTGTTAAAAAACGATTCAAATTGAAACTGTACTTCCATTGTTAGATGATGATTCCCGTTGGAGAAAAGTATATGTTTTAAATATTTTTTTAGTTTAAAGTTTTTAATTTGACTTGACTCGCGTGTTCATAGGCCATTAACCGTTATATATTACTTACCATTTCAGAATTGACAATTTGTATTATGGTTTTTATACAAACTAATTTCCCTTAGTTTTTTTTAAATGTTTATTTAGAAACTTAGTGTTGACACTCACGTGAATTTGTTCTTGATTACACAATGTATTTAGAAAAAAATAAACTTATACTACGGCGGCAAAAACTATATTTAAAGTAATGCAATTTACGCTACCAATCCAATAAATAATCAAAAAGTAGTAGACCTTCATCCTCAATAATACGTCATTGGGTACATGTTGCGTGTGAACATAAATGCTATATTTCGTATTAAGCTTTGAAATGAATCTACATTCTACCTTACTTTTATTCAAAGCGGTAATTACATTTTAAATAATACAATTTAGAATAAAAGGTACATTAAACGAGAAAAGACAAAACAGTTGTTGAGAACTGTTTTGTCCTTTTAGAACTTTTAAGGAGTGAGAGAACTCGAGTGTAAGTTTACTAATGTATAAATGCGCGCTGTCGACTGACACATCAAATACGACGATAAAAATATATTTTTTTTGAGCAATCTTAACTCGCGAACGCAATGTTCGATTTTTCTTCTGTTTTCACCATAGTGATGAGAAAAACAAATGCTACTAGTTTGCCTATTTAACCGACCCTGTAGCTCTAATAATAACAAAGTTAGCAATAGTGCCGACTTAAGTTTGAAAACCCTGTATATTAATTTCTATTATTATCAACTTTTATAACATGTTCTATCTGAAAAACAGTTATTTGTGATTTTACGTTTAACCCACATTTGTATACAGTACTGTAAATAACGGGCGTTCAATTAAAGAACTGGTCTGGGAAAGTCTTGGAATTTTGATTTGGTATTTTTTTAACAAAGCTGTAAAAATTGCAAACATTAGTTTTTTTTAACCTGAATTCAGATGAATTCATAAAAATTATCAGACAAATGTATAACTTTCTTCATGAAAAGCAACCAAGAGAAAACTAGAAAAAAAATACAAATTTGAAAGATAAAGAAAAACAGTTTTAATATTCCACATATCAAAACACAAACAATTTTATTTAGTATTAAAAAATTTGAATTTTGTATTTGAGACACGGTTTCTGTATTAATTTGGTAAACAGATTGTTTTCAAAACAGTACTATATTCGTCGAAACACGCCATTCTTTATGAAAATATTTATGGGTATATTTCAAAAAAATTGCAAAAAAAACATCCAAAAGTCCTATTATTTGTTTCTTTCAAAATTAATGTATTAGTTCCTGTAGTATATGTGAATAATTGAAATAGAAAATCGACTAGTATTGAATTTTTATTCTTATCACATGTAATTTGTGGATTTTCCTGCAAGAAAATAGTGTTTGTGACACCTTATTAACTGCTGGTTTGTTTTTCATCAGGCTTTGTAATATCGGACATTGTATTGAACATTTGATATCATCGGTCAAGCCCTGAAAATGATGGTTCTCGAATATTTCTTGTACTTGATTTTTTATCAAAAATCAAATCAATCAATTTACACAAAAAAAACACAATTACATATAAACCAAAGGTGTTGTGAATTATATTTTTTACAAATTTGATTCAAATGTATGTCTTTGTTTACAAATTTTATAACTTACAAATTGCATTTCTACAACTTTTATTTTCTGTAACGTGCCACTTGCTTACTATTGGTTTGAATAAATATTATGTGTAACTTTTATGCGACATTTAGAAAGGTTACTTTAGTGTTGGCGTATTGTACAAAATTATTAATAATTCTTTGAGAAACAATTTTGCATGTTGTTTGGAACGTAATAGAATTTTTTTTAATTTATTCCCAAACCTTGGAGTTGACACTTGACGGTTTAATGTTCTTAATTATAATGCGTATATTATTTGTTCAGATTCAAAAGAGAATGTTTCTTTAAGTTCAGGGTGTCCCATTTTTGATGGTTTCTTACGGAAAGTACCTTTTCTATTAGAGAAAAAAATCGATTTGAAATTTGAACAGTTATAATAAGGCATATAATATTACATTTTGAGATAAAATTGATGCTTTTAAGTTATTTCTCCTCCTCCTCATTTGTTTAGACTAGTAAGAGAGTGGTTGGACCAGTCATACCCAGGATGGTGGATTGGACGATATGGTTCATTGGCATGGCCTGCTTGGTCACCAGACATGAATCTCTTGGATTTCTTCTTTTGGGGATATCTGAAGTCAAAGGTGTACATAACCCGAAACTGAAAAATTGGCCTGAATGATGAAGTAGTATTGGCAGACTTGAAGGCTTCAAAAAAGAACACAATTACGATGTCTTTAGATTCTACCAATAGGTTGCCCTGATCACTATTAGAAATTACTTTGAAGTTAAAATTACCTCCGATTATAAGTTTACTTAAAAATTGACTGGATAAGCTATCCAGTCTGTTTTACGAGGGCTATTTTTTTCAAGGTTCAATTGGTCGCTAAAATAAAACTTCGGGGAAAATCCAATACGTCGATTTACAGTGGTCATTTCAAGTACGTAGAGAGCATATAAATATGCTTAGAAACGAGAGCTTTCCGCCATATGTTAATGGAGTTCAGTCATTCGATTCATGTTGAAGGAAGCAATTCACAACAAGAGAAGAGGACTGTTGTCGTCAGGCATTGTCCTTCTGCATGAATGCGCGGCCTTATACTGCAGTTGCAACAACAACCTTACTACAGGTTTTAAATTGAAAGTTTTTGGTTTCCCACCATACAGTCCTGTCTTGAGTCTCTCAGATTTTTATCTTTTTGCCCACATGAAACTCTGACTAAGAAGATAGAATTTCACTATAGATAACGAGCAGCAAATCAGCGTACAAAATTGGTTGAAAACACAGGCGGCTAGTTTCTCTAACAACGATATTGGAAAATTGGTACCACTCTACGACAAATGTATGAATTAGAACGGGAATTACGTCAGAAAGTAGCTTAACGTTGTATCACATTCTATGCAACGCGTTGTTTGAGTGCCAGCAGGTCAAATATTATTGTGATAAGTTCAACATTATAAACAGAATTAAATTAAATTTAACAAAAGATCAAGCGTAAAAGGATTTTAATTGTTAATTACTTAATAAAAGAAAACAGCGTATATTCAACCAACAGAAAAATGGAAAATAATTTCTCACCTGAGGAACTGACTAAAAAAAATAAATGTGATGGTTGTGATTTAATGTTTGTCAAGAAAATAAAAAGTTGTCAGAATGATATAAAAATTCTCTTCGAGTGCAACACAAAAATGAAGAAACAACAAAAAAAAGAGTTATGCCGTAGCGGTGCAAGAAGTAATAGTTATTAAACCTAATAGTCAACAAGAAAGTTTAAAAACTAAAGCAGATTATATATATATATATGAGTTAATTAGTCCTATATCGTTGGAAGTAGGAATAAAAAAACCTTCTCAAGGAAGGAGGAGTTATCATAGAATGTAATTCTGATAAACATGTAAAAAAATTAAAAAAAGAAACAGAACAAAAACTGTCGGGCTATAACGTTAAAATTCCAACACGAGAAAATCCTAATATTTATTTAAAGTATTGGTATTGAAGAAGATATTGCAAAAGAGAAATTCAAGAAACTGATAATTAAGCGAAATAACTGTTTATTGCATAAAAATATAGAAATTAAAGTGAAAAAAACATATAGTATGATAGTAGAATGTGATCCCACAACATTTTAAAAATTTATGGAAAAGAATAAACTAAGCATAGGATGGTGTTCTTGTACAGTTTTTGAATATGTTAGAGTAGTTTGATGTTTTAAATGTGGCTGTTTTAATCATATGGCAAAAGCTTGTAAGACAGAACAAAAATGCTTATCATATGTAGGTGTCCATAGTACAGATGATTGTAAGTCTGGAAATATAGTATGTAGAAACTGTTTGGTGCTAATACTAGCAATCCAGAACTGAATTTAGATACATATGTGTAATTAATCATGTCATGTTTTGAAAAGAAAGCAAATGATTGAGAAGCGAAATATTAAAAACACAGAATATTTATAAATTTATTTAAAACAAACTAAAAATCCGCCGTTAAGGTGTTTAATTGAAACTCATATCACTAATGACTTAGATGATTATGAGATTAGTATACAGGGATATAACTTTGAAAGGGTTAAATTCAGAAAGCAGAAAGGTGGGGTGCTATTTTATATTCATACAGATATACAGAATGATGTTAAATATCATCATGTAATAAATATTAATGTTTGGTTTTTAGTTATTAAGTTCAAGATAAGCAATAGTTTTTTTTCTGTTGCTGGTGTGTATCATTCTCCAAATCAATCACATATTATTTTTTAGAAAATTGGTTAGAAAATAACTTATTAGATATTAATCATACTTTTACTAATGCATGATTTCAATATAAATTGGAAAATAAAATCGACTGAAAAATTATCTGAAAGTTATCTCCCAAGATTTTGGGTTAAAACAATTAGTTAATGAGAATACGCACATTTATGCAGGTGGTGCCTCTACTGATTTGGTTTTTTGCAATGACAAAACCATTGTCACATCAGTATTGGATAAGTCACGTGTATGCCATTATAGCTGTATTAAAATTAAGCTAACAAAAAATGAATGTAATAATAAAAAAATAATACGCTGCGAGATGTTAACCAATTCCAAAATGAGCTTATTAAGTTCATAATTTTAATTACTATTAATGATCAAAATATAAATAATATATGTTTAACAAATTTTTGTACGGAATTACAAATATTGTTAATAGTTCAATGCTAGAAAAAGAAATTATACAACGCAATAAATATAATAGATGGTTTAATAATAATTTAATAACTTTAAGGTTTGGTTATCGAAAATCGTAATGGAACACATCGTTGGTCCTACATCATGACCCATTCGTATACAAGAAAACGTCAGGATTTGATGTATCGATAAATTGTTGTATTAGAACGTTTCAACTGGATCTATCGCAATTCAGATGTTGAGAAGAATAGATGGAAGCAGCCGCTATCGTTATATATTGTTATTGTTATTGTTTTGGAAATATCAAGTAGCAGAAGTCCTTATTGCTACGTATTGTTTAGTATCATCGTTGTATCGGAAGAATTCAAATCTTCTGCGTTCGAAGGATTGATCAAATTCCAAATTGGTATTGTTGAAAGAAATCCCTTATCAAATCTAAACTCGCAGAACAGAGGTATGAAATTTTTATATTGTTGATTGCATATAATTCGGAAGATATCATGCTTTTCCTCTTTGTTTCGTCGTTGTTTGACTTGAAAAATCAAGATACCATTAACCGTAATTTTGCATTGGCGTTTAATGAAACGTAACTTCTCTTAAATCGCGTTGGTTGTTTAAATTGTTTCGTTGTGAAGCAATAAATTGAATTGATTCTAAAACACGAATAAAATTTGCTTTGATTGTTAGACCTGAATTGTTATTGTAAATAAATTAATTACTATATAGTTTGCGAAAGACAGATCTGATCTTAAATTTCGTTTAGTAAGTATTATTAGTTTTTTTATTTTTATTTGAAACAATAATCATTTTTTTTGTCGTATTTATTGCATTGCGTTTGTGTACATATCTTATAAATTTGCATGTTTTGATTCGTTGTTCGTTGGATTATTAAATTTGTGCGTTTATTTAATAGATATATTTATTTTTTTTTGTTTTTTTATTGCTTAAAATCTATTGCACAAGTTTAGTTGAATATTGGTATTGAACTGTTACTCGAAAATGGAACACCCCTACACATAAAAAGAAGTTCAAGAAAAAGTTGTTTTATTGTTGTTTATTTCGTAGTTAAAAATCTATAGTATATTTGGCTATTATTTGATATTGTTGTTAATAATCAGGTTACATATTTGGCAACCGAGCAGAGACGATATTTTCGTGTAACAGAAATAGTTTGTAATTTGTATATTGAATTCATTTTGTTTATTTGTTGCAATTGCATAAAGTGTCATCATGGTTAAGCTAAAAATTTTACTAGTAACATTGAAAACGAAGGGGGAGATTTGTTTGCAAATATTTAAACAATCTATGATCAATCTCTGTCGTTAACATGGCGCGCCATCCATAAGGGCGAACTCGGGCCGCGCCCGACGGCGCAACGCTGCAAAGGGCGCCGAAGGCCGAAAGCGATTTTGACATTATCGACGGCCTAAGATTATAACATATTTTTTACTTTTTTAGTATAAAATAAATATTCTATGTAAAGTGCTGCAACTGCTTTCCTATAACATAACATCTTTTAAATATTTGGATTATTATTGTTTGTTTATTATTTATAGCTCGATGCTATCTACTTTAATATCGGTTTCTCGGTCAAAGCAATAGCAAAGAGCATATAATGGGGAAGAGATTCAACATCCTTTAAAATTAGCGTAGGGAAAAATGTTACACGTCCGCTACGAGCGCTGTATTCGTCCCTCTCGTAGGCAAGTAACAAATTAAATAGTCTTGAACAGAACCATTTTTCAATGTTTTCCTCAGCACATTCCTCAGTTATTAACTAACACCTTCGCCAGATTGAATACCCACGTAAAATGAAATTGTGGGCTTCACATGAATGAACAGAATTTTCAAATAAATTGTTGGCGCTTTTGTAGAATTGTATTAATTTAAAAGGAGCAATAATTTAGTCGTTTTCATATTTAGGATTAAATTAAAATATGCTCTCAAAATACTTATTTTTTACAAACGTCTACAAATGTAACAATTCGCAAAAGCTTCATTAAAATTTGAAAGAGAAATTAAATATCAATTGAACAATAAGAAAAATGAATGCATAAAAAAATACATACTTACTTAGAAAACTTGATTAACGATAATTTAAAATTACAAATTTTCCATAATTCTATCGAGGCGAGAGATATAAATTAAACGACTTTATTAAATCCGATTACAATGGTCACTATTCTTATTTTATAAAAATGAACATTATTTGATGAAGCGTCATCGTGAATTGCAAATATTATCAAAATTAAATAATGCCGTTTTTATATGGAATTAAATTTTGCAATTTTTAGTGACACCTCAAAGCTACAAAAATGAATCGACTTTTTTCTAAACTCTTAGAACAATATATGAATGGTATGTAGAATTTACTAATTCATGAAAAATAAAAATTAATTCATCCGCTAATAAAACGTTATTTTTCCTTACTTGCAAAATAATCTTGTGTTTCTTCTATTAGATTAAAAGAAAATAGAGAAATGCCGCTGTCACCTATTAGCCACTAAATATGTTTTTACATTCAACACGTAATATTTTAACCGCTTTAATTACCTTGGCGGTAAATATTGTAAACAAAAGTTATCTTTACTAAAGTAGGTATTAGAAGTGCCCTGATATCAGTCATATACAATAGAAATGTTTGTATTTATCGTATTTGTCTTTTTTATACCTTTTCGTAAAATATGTTTTTGTACGTCTTGTGATTACCTACAAATGAATTGAAAATAAAAACAATTTCAAAAATTTTTCATAACGCTTCTATATATCTTCAGGTGAACATCGTTGTTGTTATTATTATATTAGTTTGTTAGTGTTGAGCGTTGCTGTGTTATTGTTGTTGTTTTTGTGTTATTGTTGTTATTATTACATTGTTACTTCTGTTGTATTTGTTTTTTTTATTATGGCACTATCAAGAGCTCATTGCGTTTACTTTGAATGTCATCGAAGTCGGATTACTCATCCGAGTCTTAGTTTCTTTCGATTCCCCCTTGACGAACGAAGATGTGATGAGTGGTTAAAAAACTGTGGAAATATCAACTTATTTAATTTTAGTTTAGTGCAATTGCGCGAAAAACTATTTGTGGCGAACATTTTGCAGTGAAGGATTTTAGAAATTCTTTCAAGAATTCGTTAGTGCACGATGCTGTTCCAATCAATTACAATGAATGTAGTGCAGGGGACAACACGCAAAACACAGTGACTTTAAAAGAAGTTTCTCCATCATCGCCAGAAAAAATAATTCTAAGAAAAGAAGTTAACTTAAGAACATATGGACAGTGCGATATGTCAGTCAGTGATTTTCACTTAAATACTTTTGAAAATCTCTCCCCGCCTTCTAAGGACACTGTAATTAATCAGAAGCTTCAGGTAAGAAAATACATATCACTTATTCGTCATATCAAAAATAATAATCAAATAATTTTGAGCTTGTTTTGTAACGCGTCCTATATTGCAGGCTATTCTTGAAATGCCATCATCATCAAAAAGAAAAGGCAAGTTCACACTAATAAGTATAGCATTCGCATACATTGTTTGCAAAAACGAATTAATGCAAAAGACGCTTGCATTCGTCGCCCTAAAAAGAAGTTGACTTCGAAATGTACATCAGATATTCAAATCCCAGCTAAACTATCCAATAGTGTCAGAGTATTTATAAATATGCAACTTTTCCATAAGTATAAAAATCAATGGAGTAAAAATGAAAAAGAACTGGCTTTAAGTTTATACTATAAATCCCCTGCACTATATCTTTTTATGAGAGAGACTTTAAACTTCGTGCTGCCATCCAAATCCACCATTGTTTCTTGGCTACGAGTGATACAATTACGAACTGGAGTAGATACAAAATTGTTTCAAAGTCTTGGAAAAAAGATTCCTGCCATGACAGAAGAAGATAAGGAGTGCGTTTTATTAGATGACGAAATGAGTATAAAAAAACATTTAGAGTGTAATACCAAGCTGGATCTAATTGAAGGATTTGAACATCTCGGACATCTTGGTCGTGAAACAAAAACTGTTACTCAAGCACTGGTATTTATGGCACGTGGATTAATTAAAAAATAGAAAATGCCCATCAGTTACTACTTGTCGTCTACATCCGTTAAGTACCAACCTCTTACTAGGCTCATCATAAAAAATGTACAAGCTTTAGAAAATGCAGGTTTAAATGTTTGTGCGACTGTGTGTGACCAAGCAGCGACAAATAGAGCTGCTTTCCAAAGTTTAGGGGTAACTGACGAAGAACCATTTTTCGAGGTAGATGAAAAAAAATATATGCCATTTTTATGTTCCTCACTCATTTAAAAGTATCAGAAACAATTTAATGTCCCAGGATATTCATATTAATAATAAAAAAATTTCGTGGGGTGATATAAGAGCAGCGTATTTTATAGATAAATCTTTCAATTCAGCTAGAGCTTTGACGAAAATTTACGGAATCTCACATCAACCCAAGCACTTTTCAAAAGATGCGCGTTAAGTTTGCAACCCAAGTTTTTTCAAAAACTATGGCTGCTGCCATTTCTACTTGTGTAAGTACTGGACAAATTACATCTAGCACCGCAACGGACACCGCAGATTTTTTGTTGAAACTTAACAATTTATTTGATATATTAAATAGTCGCATATTAAAACATTCTAATCCGTACCAGTGTACTCTATCTACAAGGAATACCAATTTAGAAACGTTTTTATGTGAAATAGTAGAGTGGATTGACCTGTGGAGATGTTATACTTCCAAAAATAACGTAAAGGGAAACATTTATTATTTTAAAGGTTTGAAACAATCTATTCAAGCTACTATTCTGCTGTGGGGAGACTTAAAAAAAAGTGGATATCAATTTCTACTTACAAGTAGACTAAATCAAGATCCACTCGAAAATTTGTTCGCAGTTATCCGAAGAAGAAGCGGGAATAATACAAACCCAACAGCAAAATCTTTTCGGCTATCTTTACAATATAATATGTTAATTAGACTACTGAAACCACCGGAGACAGCTAATTGTGAAATAGACGAAGATGTACCTATTGGGATTGAAGATATAACGCCGGAAGTTGAAGAAGTACAAGAGAAAGTAAAATTTCAATGTTTTTAGAAACTGTGCACGACGAGGTCCCAGAGAATAGAACAAATGAAGAAAATAATACAAATGATATTAATATTTCTAAGAAGGTTACATTAGAAAACTGTTCGGTGGTATATTTAGCAGGGTATGTTCTTTATAGAACTATAAAAAAGTTTGATTGTGAGTATTGTAAACAAATGTGTATAGAAGGTACTCCGAATAATAAAAATGAACTCTTTAAACAAAAAGATTATGCCAAAGGTGAAATTAAATTCTTAAAGGTTCCAAATACAAGTGTAATTTTAGCTGTAACCGTAGTATTAGATATATTTTCAGAATATTTTAAAAATAAACAAGCGGAAGGAAATATCAAGAAAGGTCTAATTGATACTTGTCAAAATAGAATTACAGAGGAAATGCCGGGCTGGTTAAATAGTAATTCCGTTTGTTATCAGCATAAATTATTCTTAATAAAGCATTTAATAAATTGTAAATTATACAAAACATTACAATGTTTATCCCAAGACTTAAGGGTTGGTAGTTGTAAGGAAATAAGAAAAAACAAATTAAAAAAATTAAACAATTTATGACAATAGATAAACAGTAAACATAATGATGTCTAATGATAATGTTATTTAATTTTATAACTTTACTAAATTTGTAGCCTTTTATGTTCGTTACGTAAAGTGTTTTCGAAAAACTTAAGAAATACTTATAATTATGTCGATGTTGTTTTGAAAAATTAAAAGCGGACACAAACCTTGCACAAAACAGTAAAATATATAGGTAATCAAATATTTTGAAGTATAATTATTATTAATTTTTTTCACTTTATTCAAGTTACTTAATACTAGATTTATTTTTTTATGTAATTTAAAAATATTTTTTAAATAAACTTTTTTGATAATTAACTTATTTTGGGGTCTATTCTGCAAACAATCTGTTAAAATTAATTACTTTTAAATCAGACGTATTTATGGTTACGTACACTCATGAAATTTAAAACTTGGACACCACAATTTCTGTAAACAAAAGTTTGCACATTGTGAAGCGGGCTTAAGGGTATCATTTACAATTCTAACAGCAGGTAGTCTCAGCAGGGGCTATCTTATAGAAGGACTGTAGAATGAATCATTACACTAAGCACGTTTTAGAAAATACGTAATTTACGTTGCTTACTTAATTTTTTCTTTAAAGAATATATTTGAAGGTATCGCTAATTAAACACCATAGCTCGATTAATTATCGAATCAAAATTTTGTTTAGGAAATGTTTACAAAATAAAATTAGAAATAATTTTGATTTAAAAACGTCTACAAGCAATAACTTTTAAATTAAATCAAAAAACTAAACATGGTTATTTGGGTTGTCTGATTATTACTTATTTTTAAATAAATCTAACCTACTAATTATTGTAAGTTATTAAAAAAAATCATTAAACTCTCTATTCATAATATTTAGTCCTTACAAAATGTATATTTTATGACGTTTCATTTTTTTTCTGTAGTTAATATAAAAAGTGAAAAATAAAAACTAAGGCAATTCTTATTGTCAACGTATATATTTAGTTTTTTGACAAGAATTTATTACATAATTATAATTAAGATACCAAGTTATACTTTAAAATTAAATGAAAACTTTTTTTTAAATAAAGGTCTTACTGTATAAATAAATATAAGAAATCAATAATGGGTGTGACCTCCATTATTATTGATACATTCTTGGAGGCGTCTGCTCATTGACGCTATCAAGGTATCAATATAATTAATATTAATCGTTTCCCATGTGGTATCAATGGCTGCAATTAGTGCATTACGGTTTACTGGTATAAAATTTGGCCCTTGTTGTCTTCGGATAACAGCAAGTATTCGGGCCCAAACATTTTCGATAATGTTAAAATCTCGGCTTTTTGCTGGCCAGGGTAACAGCTCCAAGTTATTTTCTCGTATCCAAGCGATACCTTCAAATATATTCTTTAAAGAAAAAAATTAAGTAAACAACGTAAATTACCTATTTTCTAAAACGTGCTTAGGGTAATGATTCATTCTACAGTCCTTCTATAAGATAGCCCCTGCTGAGACTACCTGCTGTTAGAATTGTAAATGATACCCTTAAGCCCGCTTCACAATGTGCAAACTTTTGTTTACAGAAATTGTGGTGTCCAAGTTTTAAATTTCATGAGTGTACATTATATGTCACCTTCTTAACTGTGATTGCTATTTTATTGCCTTTAAAATAAAACAAAATGTTACAGAATAGGGCCCTCGGACTGTTTCATTCTTATACTAAAGATAAAAAATTATTTATAGTGATACAATGTGTTTATTATACCGGGTGTCCACTTATATTTTACCCTATTTTAACTGCCTATAAGTTCTAAACGGTTTAGGATAGAAACATGCGGTTTTCACTGAAATGTTACATTTTAGTATAAGTTTTTTTAATACATTGAATTTTTCTATCGACTTCGAGGACGTCATAACAAAAATAGCGGATTTTTGACAATTTTTTGTTAACTTTTTCTTATGGAACACCCGATATATTTTTTGTAGTTTGAAAGAACTGACTTTCACCTATCTAGCGATGCAAAGTTTTTCAAAATCGGTTAGCGAATGACCGAGTAATTAATTTTTAAAATGAGAGATAAAAATTAAAAAGGTACATTTTCATAAAGGTTCCATATACCTAAATACAGAGTGTTCTGAGTTACGTCGACTTTTCTTAAAATATGGAGTATTAAAGAAATGCAACGTCTTCTAATTGAACAAATCATAACAAATTTACATTTACGTCTAAATAGTTGGATTCCATAAACAAAAATTTAAACGTTCATCATAATCGTTTTCTGTCAAATGCTGATGTAGTTGAATGTGATACAGATTCCCACATTCGTTTCACTGTTCCCTAAATTATCCAAAAAAAATTTTTGTTGTCATATTAGGGTTTTCCGTGCAAATGTGACACTTAATTAATTAATTTAATTAATTAATTATTAAATTTTTCGTCACTTGTGAGTTTGTTTCGACATTTATTTGAACATTGTAATCATATTAACATTGGTCAGACCCGATTAAAATTTGAATTCGAAATAGATTAAATTCCTTTTTTAAACTTATTTTTTTCAAAAAATATTGTATATAACATGTAACGAAACATGCCTTTTTGTAACTCATATGTGATTATCAGACTGTAATGTCTTAAAATGTTAATAACTAATTAAATTACGTATGCATTTTTTGTTTTAAAATATCTCGTTATTATTTGTGCAAAACCTGTAACATTTACACATAAGACATCCTTATACCATTAGAAAAAGGGTTTTTTTTATTAACGCCAGAAAGACTTGGCGCGCCACTGTTAACATGTGATACATTGTCTGACTTTACTAGTCAATACAATCTAGTGTCTAAATTAGAAGACACATTCAAAAGTTACCCAACGTGTTAGAGAAACTAATGCCCTTATTTAAGTACTTATGTTTTTGATTTGATTGATAAAATTTGTAACAAATACTCAAAATTTCTAATACAACCATTTCGGAACCATCGAAGTTTCATTATTTATTTCAGGTGAGGTTTCCTCCAAAGTTTTTTAAAATAATGGTTTCGGATTTGGTCTGAGACCTCTTCTGGGTGGAGGTGAAGTATAAAAACCAACTCAAATGGTTGAAATTGCCGACGTTTCGTTCTCTATGAGAGAGCTTTATCAAGGCTTAATCAATAATGAGTTGATGGTCTTCAACGAAGTTAATCATAAAAAAAAAGATGACGTTAAGAGATTAAAAATTGAAATGTGAATAATTAAAATATTATTAACAATGATAAAAAGGAATAAACATTTGAATATCACACACAACGCAAATATACGTTACGAACGAACAAACGAACTGAAAAACCTGGTTCATTATATATTTTATAAAACAATATGAAGTATTTATTCATTAATAATCATTTCCAACAGTGCAACGCTAATTTTTAGGATTTTTGCAATTTTCAAAATTTCCGCTAAAGAGAACAGAAACTTCAATAAAAATGATTACAAATTAGCAATGTAACTTACTTAGCAATGTATCTTAGCATTCATTCTTATTATTTTTTGCATTATTTACAGAATATTTGGTCAATCAGAAAAAAAAACTATTAGTTATACAATTATACCTATTACTAACAATATGAAATTATGTCCCACGGTTGCTGATTCATTCCTACGGCTTCGTCCTCGTGACATAACAAACAACGTAGGGAAATATTTTATTCATATTGTCCGAGTTGTAATAATCACTATTATTCTGTTTATGCCGATTGACGAAATTATACTTTAATTTATTGCTTAAATATTTCACATTTGTACAAATAATGCTTAATATGTATAGGAAAAACAACGTTTTTCTTTTTATGCTCAATATAAACAGTATAAAGTCCTCTATCTTCCAATCTACGCCGATTATTTAGTTCAATGGTTGCGTTGTATACATTGT
This sequence comes from Abscondita cerata, assembly GCA_030710515.1. Taxonomy (NCBI): domain Eukaryota; kingdom Metazoa; phylum Arthropoda; class Insecta; order Coleoptera; family Lampyridae; genus Abscondita; species Abscondita cerata. Next base: position 234,896 of record JALBCR010000193.1, read on the forward strand.
AATGATCTCACAAAAACTTTTTACTTACTTCTATTGCATTATACATGTTGGCATTTTGGGCAGCATTGATAATGTAAACCCGTGGTCGCTCTGCTCTGTATATCGACCATTTATAAGAACACACGTATCACACGCGCACACACTCACTACAACGATAAATAAATATAATACTACCAAAAAATTAAAATTAATAATAAAGTTCTCAATAATTAAACAAATCAAATAAGCTTACTTATACTTTGAAGGTGCGTAACGAACTGAATTTCTACGTTAAAATGTGTTTTTCAACATTTGTTAGATTAACGTTATGAACTAATTCATAGTATCAAGCTATTCACTTCTTGTCTCGCAACCTCCTAAAATTTGTAACGCTATGTTTTATTTAACAAAAGTGTTCATTTTTGACCAAACAAGATATTTTTTTATTGTATGTCCAACTAATTTAAAAAATTAAATTAGTAAAATCATTTAAACAATGAGGTCAATATCTATACTTTTCTGCAGGTTGTTGTAAATTCGACACATTTCAAGTATCGGCGAATGATTCATAATATTAGAACTATAAGTGAAATATGTGTTAACGACATCTCGTGTATAAAGAATACGTAAATAATAGTATAAACTAAGAAATGCCATCAGTTAACTGTAACAGGCAATTGATTGTTATTCGCAACATTGCCATCGAAGTGATTAGAATTATATTTAATAATATAAAAAGTTGGAAAAAGTTTAAAACACAATCTAGGCAAAAAATAGCAATCGTCCACCAGACAATTAATTTTCTTAAACAAGTTGTTAACCATTATAAATATTAAAAAAAAATTATGTGTATAAACTATGGTGGGGTAAACGCCGTTCTTTGTATCACATTGTCTTTAAAACTTGTCGCTTCACAGTTTCCAGCATTCTCATTATGAAAGTATGATGCCCTTTCCAAATTGTTGAAGGTTATACATAGTATTATGTTGCGTAAGATTAAGATTATCAATGAAGATACCGATTAAAGTAGCAGATTGTTAGTTTTAAGGCAGTTTAACGTAGTTAGGGGTATTAAAGTCACCAACCAGAATAATGGGAGAATTAACATTCAGCAGAATGGCACCATATCACATCAGTTATATATGGACGACCTTAAGTTGTATGCCTATCTAACGACAAACTCAGGCAACTCATTGAGATAGTAGAGCGGTTCTCTGAAAACATCAGTATGAAGTTTGGTTTGGATAAATTCAGAGTCATAAACACAGATAAGGGAAGTTCAACTAGGCAGTGGTGATCTAATCGATTTCGTAAATGAAAAAGATGCATATAAATACCTAGCATACGAATAAGCGACCTCTATAGACCATATTAAGATCGCGGAAATCTTTACAAAAGAATATCCCACGAGAGTCAGGATAATATGTCATACTGAACTTTACAGTAAAAATCTACTCAAAACTCTTATCACCGTCGCTATCCCAGTTTTGACGGACGATACAGATCTTGAGAGCATCATGAGGAAAACCACAACAGAAATGGCTATGCACCGCAATCACCACCCCAAATCAATCACTCTTAGAATGACACTCTCTACAAGCCAAGGAGGTAGATGACTCATAAACATTAAGAACTTACACAACAACCAGATCAATCTCATAAGGACCTAATTCCACCAGAGAAACGCTTATGTCAGCCTTCCACCGAAGCGTGTGCTTGGCAGATATGGTATATACGCCACCAAATTTGGCAAGTGAGGGAGCACAGAGAGCGGCGGAGATTAGAAGCAAGAAGGACAAACACCGAGAATGGTGGAGACATGACCTCGATCAGCCGGAGACAGAGGGCTTTACCTTGGCCATACAAGACCAAGTGGTGATACCAGCAAATATCTGAAAAGATCTGAAATCTGAAAAAAATATAAAGAGAAACCTGAGACAATCCAACACATCAAGCAGCCTAAAACGATTATCTACACCACTACAATCCTGTTGTTGCGGTGATCTACCAAAACATATGCTACGGACTGTGACTCATCACAGAGGAGCTGAGGTTGTCTTATTATAAACACACCCCTAGGCCAGTTATTGAAACCAACTCGTTAACTACCTACTACGACACATCTATCATTACCGATCACAGCATCTCTTTATTAGAATTTGAACATTTATTGTAGAATCAAACGTCAGTGTGGAGGTTAGTTTGTTTAATGAATTTCAAAAATATTGTATATCCAAGATAGGATTGGAATAGCATTATGATAAGTACACAATTTAAAAATTTAATAATTATTATTAATTTTAATCAATAAGTGTTACAACATCTAGTGTCATCTCGTGCTAACGTAACACGTCGGAAAATGCATTTGCATTTTATTTGGGACACTAGCTCTTATTTAATTCTAACGTTTCAATGTTTTTGGGAATGGGAACCGATTTAAATACTGTTATGAACTTTAATCTCTTTGTTTGTTTTTGTTATCGCAATTAGAAGCGTAAGATCAAGTTACACTTATTCTTTATTTTACTCGTTCAGGTCTTTAACTTGTATAAAAACACATCAACTATTAGATACATTTAATTTATATCAACTAACATGACGACTAGTAACTTCGAACTTATTCCTAAATTTATGATGACGCTTTTATATACCAAAGATAATCTATAAGATAATTGAATGTTTTCAAACGTAGTTCTAGAAACGCAGGGATTATCCTAATTTATTCTGGAAACTCCAGTGGCGTAACAATACAGAAAATTATATCCTGTTCTACTTAAAAAGTAACAATTGAAGAAAAAGGTGTAAGTAATATTGAAAATACATTAAAACAAACATCTTTTCAAACAAAATTTGAAGTCGTTTCAAAGTTCACTTTTGTAATTTAAATAGCGTAATTTATTTCTAACTTAACCAACATTTTAACCTTTGTATTGGATACTCTGTATATATTTTTTGAATTTAATTTTTTGTCTGATAAGTAATAATTAAGACGCAGATGAAACAGAGCCGATTGCAGCCACATCGATAATCACAAAAAAAACTTAGACCCGGTAATTTTATTTCTGAGGGGGACATCTTTTTAACCTGTCGGCATTCCAGTATTACCTGTGGTTTTAACGGAAATGACGTCACATCAAACTTTTAAACTTTTAAACTTTGTGCAAAATCTGATAGACGACAAAAAATGTTTTTCAAAAAATCCCATATGTGGCTAGTTTTCTTTGGCCGTTCGGCTAGAATAATCGCACAAAAACCCTTAGAGGGCCTTCATATGATTTCGCGGATGTTGTCATTAAAAAAAACAAAAGATATTGCAGTAACAATTTCATAATGCAATTAAAAAGATGTCCCCCTCAGAATTAAAATTAACGGGTCTGAGTTTTTTTTTAATTATCGATGTGGCTGCGTTAGCCCACCCTGTATGTTTCTTTTGAATCGGTTACTCGGCGCAATCATGAAACAAGTAGTGGTTGGGCATGGCTCCGCTGATTTCCACTTTTTCTTACACCCTGCAAAGCTGACAGAAGCTTTAAAATGCAAAAAGAATATTGGTACCAGTGAAAAGCAGTGGCGGCTTGTCCATATGGTCATTTGGTCAATGACCTCCCAAAAATTTTGACAATATATAAAAAAATATTCATTATTACGTGTTTTATTAAAATAGGTAATTAAGTCGCAAGTACAGTAACTTAAAATTTATCGGCCGTCGTTCGTAATTCATCCTCTTCAACCTTGGGCTGGCGGTGCGAATTGTCCTCATTGAATTAGATCTACCCAGAAAAACTCGAAAAACGTGCAGCACCCGAATAAACGCGAACGTCCGAAACAATCAACTTTGGGTCATGAGCCGGATCCCGCAGTTTACGTTGACTTCGTATAGGGTGTACAACTACGCTCGATTTTTGATTCGATTTTCGCGTGTTTTAAATCAATTTAAGAATTTATATTGATATGTTTTACTGTTGTTGTGTTGTTTTGTAAAAATACTATTTTTGATTCGCGTGTGCATGCGCTATAATAGAAAATGTCGGTAGTGCAGAAAATTAAACAACTAAAAAGTGCTAACAAACTTAATTTTACAAAATTAGTTGAGTTCAAGGCAAATGGTCGTCGTTTGCCAGAACTAAGTTTTCCGGCAAACTAGCAAAGACAAAAATAAAGATGTTCATCGAAACTTTCGCAAGGTAATGTACAATTTAGCTAACTGGATATGCGGTTGTGAAGTGTCAAATGTATTTTACTGTTTTGTTTGTTTATTATTTTCTAAAGACTCGTCAGACTCGCTATAGTGCAAATCCGGTGTAACAGATTTAAAACATTTAAAAGAGGAAATAAAAAAAACATGCTTCGTCTGCAGAACACATGAAATGCTCGGTAAATTTTGCAACCGTAGGAAATGTTGATATTCGTACACATCTAGACAATGCTTACAGAAAATCCCTTAGAGATTTTAATGAGAATGTTTCGAAAAATCGCTATATTTGAACAGAATTGTAGATTGTATAAAATTTTGCGGTGCATTTGAGTTATTTATATTTTTTTAAGTATACCTATTTTTTAAATTAATTTTTAACCTCCCAGTATGATTGACCACGAGCCGCCACTGGAAAAGGAGGACTCTGTACCCCGGTTTCTGGTTCTTAAACGGAAAGAAGGTGATCTTAAAAATGTAAGTCGCTTCCTTACAAGTAGCACGCTGTCTAGGCTAATAGGAAAGGTGAAAGAAGTAAAGAAGGTGAAAAAGGTGAGTTGCTGATAGAAACAATTTGTAGTAAGCAATCTACACAATTTATTAAATGTCAGCGTTTTAGGGGTTTTGAGATTGAAGTTGTACCACACGGTGCTCTAACGTATGGAAGGGAGTAGTATACTGCTCTATCGATGAGATCAAAGACGGCTTAAAAGTCAATGTGTAGTGGAAGTCAGGCGGATTAGAACAAAACGTGATGGAGAGTTTATAGATACTCCAAATTATGTACTTACCTTTAATGTTACAAAACTCCCCAGGACAATCCAAGCTACGTTCTATCCACTACAGGTACGTCCATACATTCCAAACCCTTTGACATGCTTTAATTGCCAAAGTTTTGGACACTCGTCAGTTAATTGGAAGCACAATAAGCGTTGTATATGTGGAAAACCCACACATGAAGGTAATCAGTGTGAAAAACCTATTGTATGTCCCAATAGTCAAGGGCCGCACAAAGCCACTGCAAAAATCTACCCCGTCTTTAAGTTTGAAATCAAGATCGAAGAAGTCAAGGTATTTCACAGGCTGTCTTACTTTGATATAAAGAAGATAGTGGACGTACTGGTAACTTTAAGTGCCTCTTTTGCGCAAGTCGCGTCAGCACCAGTCCTAGTGTCCATCAAGTAGTTGAAACCGTTTACCCTGGAATTAGAAGTATGGAAGTAAAAGACTTGGCAAGGGAACTGTTAATTGGCTTAGTAGACACGCTGAAAGTTGTGTTTGTCCTGGAGTAAGGATAGCACAGAACTTGCTGTCAGTAATCCTAAGCTGACACTTGACAGTAATCGAGAAAACAAAAAAGAAAAGCTCAACAGAGAACACTTGTTCTAACGACAGTCAGCTCTCTTAGTCAGCAAAGGGGAGACTAACATGGCGAAGAAACCAAAAGGTTGGCTAAAAGGTAAACTGAGGAAAACCAGTAATGAATCTCAAGATAATGTGAGATCTTGGATAATTTAAAAGTTTCCGGTGATTACAAAAAGTAAGAAGTTTACTTCAATACTTAATAGCTGTAGGCCTGTATGAAGAACTTTAACTTATGTGATGTACATTTGCTCCTGGTTACAATCATGTACATTTGTTCTCCGTTAAATCAAGGCTAATGACAACAGCAGTCGAAACCTTACACAAAAAATAAAATAAAAGTAACTACATTTGAATGTAAATTATAACTAACTAAAATCTATAATGTTAACTTAATAATTTTCATAAAAGGACACATCTATACCGATTAGTTCTCGTTTGAGATCAATTTTGAAGTTGATTAGATTGTTGGAAAAATTAAGGTTAGGAATTAAGTAGTATGTATACATAAGACGCTGATCAAGAGAATGTTGAACATAAGAGACGGGAGGATATTGCGAAGCCTTTTCTAAGGAACTTTAAAATTAATTTGGTATAGAAGGTATGGAAAATCTAATACACCATTAATTAGTTTGTGAAGAAATACTAAATCTATGTTAAAGCTTTTTTGTTTTTGATATCGATATTAAGTAATATACTGACCATACTTTAGATTTAGAACAATATTCAAGATGTAAACGAACCAATGATGTAAAGACAATTTATAGTGTTTTTATTCTTTACATGCTTTGGAACGATTATGATCAATATGTTTTTGAAGGTAAAATTGTTTGAAAAATATGACTCCCAAATCCGTAATAGAGGCTGTACTTTCAGATGATGATTGTTGATGGAATACAAGAACTTGATTGGGATAACAATTCTGATAGAAGGATATTGTTTATACCAAATATTAATATTTGAATTTTTAACATCATTAATAATTAATAAAAAAAAAACAAAAATGAAAGGTGGGAACCTTGAGAAACACCCGAGTCCACTAAAAAAGGGTTGAAATTATTTATTTTTGTTTTGATAATTTGATACATGTTTGTAATTAACTACGAATCCAAGATAATAGCAATCTATTGATTTCTGTACTTTCAAGTTTCTTTATGAAAACTTTATGATTTACTTTGTCTAATGATTTGGAAAAATTGATGAATATTACACCTAGCTTGCTGAATATGGTTTTGAAAGGTGAAAAGATTGATTACTGTTGAACGATTAGGAAAGTAAACATGTTGTTCTTCTATAATAAAATCTTTTAAGACAGGGAACAATGTTTTGAAAAAAATTCTTGGTAGTTTGGTATTGCAATTAAATTAATTATTAAATTATGAATGTTTGGAAACCTCCTTTAAACTTTGTCAATTAACGAAGTTTAAAGGAGAGGGTTTTCAAACATTCATAATTTAACGGATGAAGCAATATTATGGCTTACAAATCTGAAGGACATCTGAAGTTCAGCAATGTTTTTTATTCTTGTCTTGATTATCTGTTTTTCCATTCTTTTGTTTTGCTATTTCTTTAACCTATTATTTTTTTCATCATTGTAGTGACTGGCGCTTTGACCAGTCCATTATATGTCGTCATGCAATAGCTGTGCTGTTATATTTTATGTTCTTATTTACCTTCTATAATGTTTACGCACTTAATTAATATTATTATATGTGAACACCTAGGGTGGGTAAGGGCTGGCATGTTTAGGTTTTAGTGGTTTTCCTAAACCTTGAAGTAAATGCTTTTGCCAAGACGAACCAATCCACTATTGCACACGGTTTCTGTCACCACACTATACAGGTTTATACTGATCTTCTGGGGCACGATACATAACACTTACATCACAATACACAATATTTGCACTCATGAAATTTAAAACTTGGACACCACAATTTCTGTAAACAAAAGTTTGCACATTGTGAAGCGGGCTTAAGGGTATCATTTACAATTCTAACAGCAGGTAGTCTCAGCAGGGGTTATCTTATAGAAGGACTGTAGAATGAATCATTACACTAAGCACGTTTTAGAAAATAGGTAATTTACGTTGCTTACTTAATTTTTTCTTTAAAGAATATATTTGAAGGTATCGCTAATTAAACACCATAGCTCGATTAATTATCGAATCAAAATTTTGTTTAGGAAATGTTTACAAAATAAAATTAGAAATAATTTTGATTTAAAAAACGTCTACAAGCAATAACTTTTAAATTAAATCAAAAACTAAACATGGTTATTTGGGTTGACTGATTATTACTTATTTTTAAATAAATCTAACCTACTAATTATTGTAAGTTATTAAAAAAATCATTAAACTCTCTATTCATAATATTTAGTCCTTACAAAATGTATATTTTATGACGTTTCATTTTTTCTGTAGTTAATATAAAAAGTGAAAATAAAAACAGGCTTATTGTCAACGTATATATTTAGTTTTTTGACAAGAATTTATTACATAATTATAATTAAGATACCAAGTTATAGTTTAAAATTAAATGAAAACTTTTTTTTAAATAAAGGTATTACTATATAAATAAATATAAGAAATCAATAATGGGTGTGACCTCCATTATTATTGATACATTCTTGGAGGCGTCTGCTCATTGACGCTATCAAGGTATCAATATAATTAATATTAATCGTTTCCCATGCGGTATCAATGGCTGCAATTAGTGCATTACGGTTTACTGGTATAAAATTTGGCCCTTGTTGTCTTCGGATAACAGCAAGTATTCGAGCCCAAACATTTTCGATAATGTTAAAATCTGGGCTTTTTGCTGGCCAGGGTAACAGCTCCAAGTTATTTTCTCGTATCCAATTGCGCACAACCCGCGAAGTATGAATAGGGGCGTTGTCCTTTAACAACAAAAATACATTATGAAAATGTTAATTCAACAGATCCCGAACTATTTTTTGGAGAAAGTATAGTGAAATAAGAATACTTACTTGTTGGAAAATATAATCTTCGTCTGGATAAAACACTTCGACTGAAGGTTTCATAATAGTTTCCAAAATATCTAAATACGCAGCAGAATCAAGACGTCCATCGATAGCCCAACAAACTCCTAGACTCCGCGCGCGGGTTGGGTTAGCGCGCCCAAAATTCCAAAGGTTTGTTTTCATATCGCCTTGCAAATTCCAGACGACGTCTTATATTTTCGTCACTGAGAACTTCTTTCGCAGCAGCATTATACTTTTTTATTCCCATCTCCTTTAATTTTTTGTGCAGTTATACGGCATCCGGGAAAATGTGTATCTGCTATAGCCCTGGAGTATGTAGCAAATGGTTGTTCTGTTACGTAATGAAACAACTCGAGATCTTGAGCACGTGTAGATACTTTAGGTCTACCACTTCCGATGGCTCTTTCCAAAGTGTGTTCAAGATTCCATTTTACTCGGTAATGCCCTACGGTGCTTTTTGGTATATCTAACATACGTGAAATTTTACGCACGCTACGGCCCCCGCTAATTCCGAAACAATCCGCGCTTTCAAATCAGCACCGAGATGAGGTGGCATTTTCACAACACTTGAAATTTTAAACTAAAATGGAATTTACATTTCTTACTTTATTTATTGGTTCACACTACCCCTTCTCAAACAGTAGGTAATTGTTTATTTATTACATACTTCTAATGACCAATGTAACAACCCTTAGAGCAATATGACTCAAAGGAAGTAAATTAAACAAGCAAGGATATTCTATTGTTATTGAAACTTATTCATAAAGTAAAAGCCATTTCCTTATAATGCTAATGGACAGGATTTTCTTTTAAGTATTAAGATTACAATAGAGGACTTATAAACTTTCGAAAATATCTAATTATAAATATTTACACTGCAATTGCGCTTTTTCCTTAATAATTTCTTAGCAATAACATACACGTTCTTGGTTTTTAAGTTGTCATAAATTTGATATGATATAAATTTGTGTTTCTAATATTACATCACAAACTAATCTTTATTCGCCAAAAATTGTTGCTTAAGTTGTAAAGCTTCGTACACACCTGAACAACAAACCGAGCAACAAACATAACAACGAACCGAAAGTCAAACAGAACGACAAACGATCTTTTATGATTTCCACAATCCGAACAACAAACGGAACGTTTGTGCTGTTCCCATAATTATTTTCAGTAGTTTTCAGTTCATATATATTTATTATTGAGAAGAGAAAATTGCGGAAAACAAGAAGATAGTGCCAACCAAATTTTTACGCACAAAGAAGGTAAAAAATTATAATTTACTTCGCTTTTTTTTTATTTTGGAAATTTTCCGCCCAAATGATGCTAATAGGGACATCATTTTTTTCTTGCATTCTTAAACACTGATTAATTTAAAACATTTTTCTTCTGTCAACTCCATAATATTACCTAAAACACAACAAACCCACAAAAGGGAGGACAAAAATAAATAATTTAATTCTCCCGCATAAGTTTGTTCGCCGTTTTGTTTAGATTCGTCCAAACCTGCAAACGCATTCGCGCGCATTTTCTTTGATGTCGGAGAAAAAACCGACAAGTTGCGGGAACGCCGCAAACCGTTCGTGGAACAATCAGGACTTGCGAATCTGTTCTAAAATTCGTACGTAGCACCGTCCAAATTAATGTTCCGATTGCCGTTCGGTTCGTTGTTCTGTTTGTTCCTCGGTTTGTTGTTCAGGTGTGTACGAAGCTTTACAATAAGCATATTAATATGAACTATATCTTATGAAAGGAGAGTTATGTAACTATAATTAACGATATAACGTTACGTTAGTAGATTCCATTTACTATTTACAAATATTTTCTTGGAACATTCGATAATTAACTATCAAGATATGATGACCCTATACTTCGCAGGTTGTGCGCAACTATAACTTGGTATTTTATAATTATGAAATAAATTCTTGTCAAAAAAGTAAATATATACGTTGACAATAAGAATTGCCTTAGTTTTTATTTTCACTTTTTATATTAACTACAGAAAAAAATGAAACGTCATAAAATATACATTTTGTAAGGACTAAATATTATGAATAGAGAGTTTAATAATTTTTTTAATAACTTACAATAATTAGTAGGTTAGATTTATTTAAAAATAAGTAATAATCAGTCAACCCAAATAACCATGTTTAGTTTTTTGATTTAATTTAAAAGTTATTGCTTGTAGACGTTTTTTAAATCAAAATTATTTCTAATTTTATTTTGTAAACATTTCCTAAACAAAATTTTGATTCGATAATTAATCGAGCTATGGTGTTTAATTAGCGATACCTTCAAATATATTCTTTAAAGAAAAAAATTAAGTAAGCAACGTAAATTACCTATTTTCTAAAACGTGCTTAGTGTAATGATTCATTCTACAGTCCTTCTATAAGATAACCCCTGCTGAGACTACCTGCTGTTAGAATTGTAAATGATACCCTTAAGCCCGTTTCACAATGTGCAAACTTTTGTTTACAGAAATTGTGGTGTCCAAGTTTTAAATTTCATGAGTGTACCATACGAATAAATAAATAAATAAATAGCAGAAATTATAGATATAGATCTGTAGTTTGATATTTCTATTTTATTTTTACCTTTATGTATAGGAATAACAAAATTGATTTTCTAAACGCAAAGGAAAGACACCTAATTTCAAAAACTTTGAAAAAAATTTTTAATTTGATGAACTAGCAAACAACAACAATTTTTAAGAAAAGAGGGGGAATTAAATCTGTGTTATAACTTGGTTTATCCTGTAAGACTATTAATTCGTAATTAGTAATTGAGAATAAATTGATACTATTTTGAGTAAAATGTGATTCATCTTAAAATTTATTTTTTTGTTGGTTACACACAAAGACATAATATTATACATATCATTTTTGCTTGGATTCTATTCTATGGCCGAGTGGGAAGAGTCCTGTGGATGATGAGTTAGTGAAGTAGACTATAGTCGACGTTTTTTTCTAAACTATTACAAGTCGTTTCTTGATCTAGAGATATTGAGTCTAGGATGTTCTTATATTTAATAAAATAAATTATTGATTATGATTTGGTTCCCATCATTTTAAAGCTTGGGAATGTTGACTTTACCATAATGGTTTTCGGAAAAAGCATTTGTTTTTGTGAAGACCCTAAAATTTATAATTCGGGGAAACAGCAAACGTCCTTAGTTTTAAAGACATATACTTTTTTCGTAGTTCTATACCCCTATGCAGTTCCTTGAGGAATTTCGCTCTACTACAGATTGATCTGAAGACAGAGTAACATTCTTACCAGAGTAGATTACAGTACAATTTATTTATTTAGGATTGGAAAACAACTTGCACAACGTTGTTGAAACTTTACATTACTATTGGCTGACATATTTTCGGAGTAATTAGGTGATATTCTGAACTGAAGGATACTTATATTTATTTTTGGCGTAAGTATGACAGTTGATCATTTATTTTGAACAAAAAATTGAAAAAGCTTTTGAACTTTAGCAGCGTTTAATTCAATTATGTCAATTGTTTAAAGATCACTTCAATAAAAATTATTACTTAGATGCGATATGAAATTCATGTCAAAATTTCATGACCAAGAATAAACTGATTTCGATTCATTGAGAAATTTAAAACACACAAAAATGCGGTTCTCGAGTTTCATTTACTCGTAAATTTTAATTGTCAAGAACCCTCTTGAACTTTAGAATCGCTTCAAATTTTATTAAACTGGTACAACTACGTCAATGCACACCAAATATGTAATAGGTAATGCTGCAAATACTTCATGTTCCTATTCAACAAGAATTATTCACCTGTGAAAAATCAGTGTTTAAAAAAATGTAACATTATTTTTTAATAGTAGTGTATTTTTTGGCATTTATTTATACATTACATCTGCAATTGAATGTAACTATTAGTACTAACACGCAATTGTGGTTGCCTGAATGTTGAACATAAATTGTGTTCTACTATACTAAAAGTAATAACATACAGATTCTTTTTATAGCTAGTGAGAAAACCGTCAAGTTACGAAAATGGTATGAAATACCAGTAGCCGAGCATACCGACTCGTCATTACATAACAGAGTATTGAAATAAATTAAAGTTTTTATATGAAATTTAAGGTATAACTGTTATCATTTTATTTTTACTACTTCGTTGAATCTTAGATTGTTTTCCAATGTTTTCTGCTTGTTCTATAGTATCCGGTAACTTAATATTCATTGTTTCCGGAAATAGTAAAGTTGTAAAACCCGCAACCAACGACATCACAGCAAAAAGAGTCAAAGGTAATCCTTCCCACGTGGCTTCCTAAGTCAAATGATTAATTTAAATTCAATTAAGTAAGACACTTACAAGTAATGGAATTTGGGGAGCAACCATGGAACCAATACGTCCAAACATTGAAGATGCCGATAACAGTGAATTACGTAACGGAGTTGGAAATAATTCTGTTGTAACTGAATAAATAACGCACATATTTATTGAAATTCCGAATTTCCCTAGTAAGTATATGATTAGTCTAACCGTATACATCTCTAAAACGAACTGTTATAATATTTTAATCAGCGACGACTCTTTAGTGCAAACCTGGTGTCATAAAAATAGACCCCACACACGAGATGGCTGAAATGAAGAATCCTGTTGATAATGTATAACGTCTTCCAATTCTATCAACAATTAAATAAGCTACAATAGCTCCAGGAATTTCAACGAATATAGTTAATATAAAATCTAAATAACTATTTCCAGATAATTCAACTGAATTAATAGTCAAACCATTATAGACAAAAACGATAGCAATCCAACAGAAGGCGCAATTAACAAATCGCATTAGTAGAATAACTGAACTAAACAATTCCTTAAATGGATTCTTGCTAAACTTCTCTTCCTCTTCTTCGTTGCATAGTTTAACTAGATTCTCTTTCGAAATTGTTCTTGCATTAACTTTTGCTAGGGTTTCTAATATCTTCTGAGCTTCTCCTTGACGTTTTTTGTTTAATAACCACCTTACCGATTCTGGAACTAACCAGTAGTATGATATACACAGCAACGGGAGCGCGTATAAAAGTTGCACAAGAGGTCTACAAAATGATTCTAATAAATATTCGAGCAGAATTTAATGTTATATTTACCTCCATGATTGCAACGCCCAACCCATACCACCTTCGAATACACCACCTAATGCATAGAATGCATTTATGCATAACCCAACTAGTATTCTTTTACTTGGACCAACTAATTCTACACCTAGAATAATAATTTATTACTACGAATATCTTAATTGCGAAAAACAATGTCTTTGAAATACGGTTACAATTTTTATAAAAGAACATTGCTGGAAAATATTGAGATGGGCGCTCAACGTGGGGCATGAAAAGTAATAAACTGATTATGATAACATTTTTAAAGTTAAGGAGGGACGGAAGAAACCAAAGATTCAAGATTAAAAGTTTTTACGGATCGAATTGTTGCTGAAAATATGGATCACACGAACAATGCACAATAACATCAATTTTAAATTGATAAGATCATGAAACAAAAATTTAATACAACAAAAAATATTAAATTAATTAATTAAAAAAAAAAATAAACAAATACGTTTGTATGTATCGCGTTGAAATACATTATACATTTTTAAATAAAATTGAATATTTTGCAAAATGTATCGTTCATATTTTTCAGTTTTTAATTTTGTATTAAAACTTTTCAGCATTCAGTGATATACTTATTATTCCTTGTGTTTCTCATATTTGATCATGTTATCATACTGGAATTATTATTACCTTCCAACATCCACGTTACATATGCGCCAAATACGTAATAATTTTATATTTATAAAATGATTTAAAATATTTACTAATAACAAATGCTGTTGCGTACGCTCCAGCTCCAAGAGCAGCTTCTATAAACTCCATTATTATAAAAAAGATGTAACTATTGGTGAAAGATCGAATTAATCCTGCGACGCCACTTAGACCTAATGTGCCAATTAAAATAGTTTTCCGTCCAAATCTGAAACAAGTACCTATATGACAATTAAAGTTGAACAGTAACAATGTTAATGGAATTTGTAAATTTAATAATTTATTTTTCGTATGTTATATTATTTTCATTATTATATTGTGGTGTAAGTGTTATGTATGTTGCTCTAGAATATTAGTACAAACTTGTATAGTGTGGTGACGAAACCGTATGCAATTGTGGATTGGTTCGTCTTGGCAAAGCAAAAAATAGTAGGATAAAGAAATAGCAAACAAAATAATTAATAATAATGTAATGTTAATGTAATGTAATAGAGACTACATACTACAAATATTAAATTTTGATGAATCTAAGTACCTGGGAACTGTTCATGAGGTGGCGACACCGACTATCTTGTACGATGGGTTTAAATACTGTATCTTAGTCTGATTTTGAAGTCTTGCGTTTGAGCTACACTACACTGATGAACCTCAAATAAGTCGAAACACGTGTATATAGGTGCCGTTCTTAATTCTGCAATTAACACTGGCTACTGTTTTATTTGGTTTGCAAGAATTTGAAATATTGCGTTGAAACGGCGTTTAGCTTAGTTTACAGCCAGCATCTTACATACTACATACTAAAGATTTCTACAAATGTTACATTTTGTAAAGGAGACTATTGCGTATACAGGGTGTAACAAAATAAGTGTAAAACATTTCAGGGGGTAATTCCTTATCGAAAAAGAGATAGGGTCTTTCATATAAAGAAACTTCATTGGGGCATCCCTTGTTAAGATACAGCCCCTTAAAGTGGGTACATAAAATTTGTTTTACATTTTTTTTCACAAACACTAAAAAAGTTAGAAAATTGAAATTAAAGTGACATTTTCTACTATCAAAAAGACATTTAGCCAGTAATTGATTTGGTTTACTCCATGGTTGTAAGGGGTGGAAAACGCAAACCCTAAAATTTATTTCCAATGTACTTTTTTGTCTTTATATCTGTTTACCATTTATTTCTAATAGCTTGTTTCATTCTAAACAAAAAATGTCTCTTGAATTTTTTCCCTAAAATTACCCAGTTCGCAGCAAAAAATATTTTACGAACAACTACAGAGATACATTGGTATAAAACGAAAATGCAAAACTAATGTTTTTAATAGGCCGCTATTAGTGATAGTGACAATTAAATTGGTATCACGCTGTTAGTTTGTACATTTTTGAAATTGAATTAATAATTTTGTGTTGTTGGGCAAATTCTGTGGTCCTTCTCGACCTATCCAATGATTTGGATATGTTTGAGTTAAATGCTGACGTTATGCTTGACTAAAATGGGCGTGAGCCCCATCGTGCATAAAAAACATATCCCTTCTGACGCCCAAAGGAACTTCCTCCAGCAGTACTGGATGCACTTTTCTCAAAAATTGAGTGCATGCCTCACCATTTAATCGAGGAGGTAGAAAATGAGAGCCAATTAAATAATCCCCAATAATTCCGACTCACATGTTAAGAGAAAACTGTTCTTGATGGTTAGCTTGAACAATAGCGTGAGGGTTTTCATCAGCCCATATGTGGTTATTATGAAAATTAATAATCTTGTCTCGAGAAAAAGTACATTCGTCTGTGAATTCGATTGTCGTCAGAAAGTTATTATTTCTTCTAATCATTTCCAGCATCCAATTGGAAAATTCAAGACGGTTCGGAAAATCTCGGGGTAACAGTGCCTGTACTCGATGTAGATGCTAAAGGTATAATAGTTGTTCCTTTAAAATTCGAAATACCGTCATATGATCAACATTTAACTCAAAAGCAATCTTTCTAGTACTGCTAGAAGGTTGTTCTTCAACCAAATTAAGTACTGCTTCTTCAAATTGTGGTGTTCAAACTTCTCGATGGCGACCACGATCCTTCATTCTTTTGTTGAATGAAGTATATTCTCGTAATCGTTGATAAAGTCGGGCAAATATTCTATGCGAAGGAAGCTGCCGTTAAGGATACATTTCAGTATATCTTCTAGAAGCTTCTAACCCATTCCCCTGCGACAGACCGTACACGTAATGCATATCAGCCATTTCCTCATTTGTGTATGCCATTTTAATAACAAATAAATTATTAAACTAACAAATTAAGAACAGACCAACAGCACACAATTATTAATTCAATTTCAAAAATTTACAAACTGACGGCGTGATACCAATTTAATTGTCACTATCACTAATAGCGGCCTACTAGATAAATTAGTTTCGCATTTTCGTTTTATGCCGATGTATCTCTGCAGTTGTTCGTAAAATATATTTTTTGCTGCAAACTGGTTAATTTTGGGCAAAAAATTCAAAAGAAATTTTTTGTTTAGAAATAGAATACATTGCAAAAAAATTTTTGGGGTTGCGTTTTCCAATTTTTACAACCATGGAGTAAACCAAATAAATTACTGGCTAAGTGTCTTTTTGTCACCTTAATTTCAATTTTCTAACTTTTTTAGTGTTTGTGAAAAAAAATGTAAAACAAATTTTATGTACCCCCTTTAAGGGGCTGTATCTTAACAAAGGATACTCCAATGAAGTTTCTTTATATGAAAAACCCTATCTCTTTGTTGATAAGGAATCACTTCTTGAAATGTTTTACACTTATTTTGTTACACCCTGTATAAGGAGTATCCGAAAACAATAAACGTTTTTGTTTTTTTAGTAGAAACTCACAGTTTAATAAATTGATGAACTATCTTGAATAGTTATATTTATAGGAATTAACATAGTTCCCACTTCATCAAAGTAGTGTTTTCTTATAGTAATATTCTAACATAAAAACACAAAGAAAATGAAAAAGGACAAATGCGTCATTATTTTGTCGAATTAAGACGTAGAGTTATCCACACTTATCACTTCTCAAGTTTAGAATGAACCATGATATTGGATCTAAAAATTGAATATACTATATGTAATTGAAACAATAAGTGAACATAATATAGTGCAATTTTTTTTCTAATCTGCTTTTCTGATAACTTCTCAAATCTTCAAATTTAAAAGTTATAAGAAAACTCTACTACGTATCCTTGATCTCATTTTGAAAAAATGTCAAGGTGAAGGAAAACTATAGGGTTGATTATGAGCTTTTGATTTTGTTATTCGTGAAAATTGAATTTCTAAGAATAGTTAAAAATGTTTTTTGCATTTGGTTATAGTATTCACAAATACAGGAGTTTTCCTATTTTTTGATGGATCATATGAGAAATTTAATTTTTTGATTTATTTATTTTATTGATTTTTATTAATTGTGTTAAGAGAGTATTTGCCCTGGTGTTGAGATGCATGAAACAGCGGTTGCAAAATAACTATTTTCTATAGAAATAAAGAACATACAACGTCAAAAAAAAACAATCTGGAAAGAGAAATTATGATCCTACGCCCCTTGTGTAATAAATTTTTAGTTTCTCTCAAAATCTGTGTTTTTGAAAAATCTTTTAAAAAATAACTTAATAACGTGATAATGTATCCTTCAAAATATGTATTTAATTGCATTGATGCTCTCGGCAATAAAATATGAATACGGTTCAATATTTAAAAAATTGTTGTTAAGAAATCTATAGTCACACATAAATTGAAGAAAGGTTTTGTTTATTAAAACCTAATGTAATACTGTCATCAAGTCCACCAGACAAGACGTATACTGATGGTCTGGCAATCAAAGAGTTTAAAATCAAAAACACAAAAATGCAAAGTTTATGCAAATTTTTAGATGCAGATAAGAGAGAATATTATAATAATTTAAAATCTTTAAAAGGTCAAGCCTCGCAGTATACTGATAATTCCGAATTTGAATGATTATTATACTTTTGTAAATTTAGTATGTAAAATATATTTTATTTTGTAATTTTTATTATTTCACTAATTTAAAAATGAAAGTGGCCTAAGTCCATATACAGGGTGTCTCAGAAATAATTACATTAATTTTAACCACTAATCCAACACATCAAGATGAACAACTTTTCCATGTGCCATTTTTTTTGAAATTTCAAGTTTGTTTTTAATTCCCCCCTCCTCCCTCCATAAATTAACGAGTCCTGTAAGTACTGTTGTAATTAAAGATAGCAATAATAGGACAAAAGGATATCTTATTTGGTGCTATGAAACGCTGCCTATTGTTGGTATTTTTAATGAGAACAGTACATAGAGGACTTGTTAATTTATAGGAAAATTAAAAACGAACTTGAGATTTTAAAAAAATGACCTTAAAAGAGGTATAAGCTGCGGGAGGGCACGGCAGTGTTCTTAGGTCGTACGGCACACTAGATTTGCCAGTATTGGAGGGAATAACCACTTATTATTGCATTTTTAATGGCGTCAATCTTTTTGCAGTAGATGGAGACCATATCGAATTAAAACCAAAGCAAAATTTTAATCTAAATACACAGTAAAATAAGATGGAAGACACACGGTATGTACCCAACTCTATCATGCATAGCGACCTTCAAAGTCAACAGTGAAGGAAAAAGTCATGAACTTAAGTTTACTCTTACATCAAGTTAGAGAGGCCTTTGTAGACAAACTTTAGAGTAAATAGGTAGAAAAGCATTTGTGAAAATAAATTAAAATATCTCAGGTTATACTTTTCATTCTAATCACAACATTGCTACTAAGAAGATATACGAGGTGAGGCTATTAAAAAGTAATAGAGACATGACACGGACACGTTAAATTTGATTGTTTTTTTTTTCAAGAAAATTTGTCGACTAATTACTTTATATCTCTATGCGCTCTGACTACAACGTCTAAAATTTTAAGTGGAATGGTAGGGCAAGTTATACTTTTTTTGAAATTTTATCTACGTAAAAGAAAATCAATTTTTGTTATAACTCAGAATTTGGAACTTTTTTCATTCGACAAATATTGATGTTGGATAAATAGTTTAGATATTTCTTTTATGATTTTTTGTAGCCTAGATAATTAAAAAAAAATTATACGGTCATTGATTCTGTTTACTTTGTATTCATCCAACCAGAAAGAAAAATATTGTGTTCGAAAAACGTTTTTTTTTAATCAATGTTTTATTTTTTCCGATTTTTTTTTAAACTACTGTTGTCAACCAAAACTTGATGAGGTATTTAGCCGAATCTTAATTATTGCGTTCTGAGATAATGTTGATTTTCATTTATGGATGCATTTGTAATTATAATCAAACAATTGTACATACTTGTCAGACAAAACCCCAGCGATAGGAAGCCCTACAAACAATCCAACGCTGTTAATAGTTCCAACCAGTGTTAACCTCCACACATTTTCAGGACAATGTAAATCGAACTATAACAAATAATATCCGTTAATATCCAGATATATTTTTGTTAAGTACTTACGTCTTGGATAATAGAAAGTTCTGTAGTTTCATAAACATAATTTTCACAAGAATAGGTAACACTTCGGTCGAAATCAGATGCATTGCAACTGTCGCTGTTGTTGCTTATACGTCTGTACCTGATACACTGAGATGGATTGTTGTTCTCATCGGGTGGTATGGCATTTTCCCACCAACTTGGTACAAAATCTGAAGAAACCAACTCACATTCCGGTATTTTGCACCTGTAATTTTATTTAATCTGTATATGTAGCAAAAATAGTATAACTGATCACTTACCTATGATCAATTTGCTTAGTTTCGAACACATACACAACCGAAGGAAAGTATGATATAAAAGTAGCAATGAATATTAAAAAACATACACGTCGTTGATATTTTCCAAATTCTCCTACCTCTATCAAAATAGAATCCAAGATATTTTCACTCCCTGTCATTATACGGTTACTGTTAAAATGAATATAAAATTGAAAATTTGTCAAATAAGTACTATTTCAGATTACTATTATCATTTCAATCAATTATTTACCGTATCTTATAAAGGACATACTTGGCAAAAATTCATTGTATACTCGATGTATCCAAATTGTGATTTAATTGCATTAAATATTTCACCATTGATAACTCACCGAACAGATAACTTATATTTAAGTAAATGCACAGGCGTGAAATGATGTAGCTAATTTCCATAAAGTTATTATAGCCGACAATATTTATTTAAAGAGTTTTAATACAATAGCCATGCTTTAGATTTTATCACCATTAATTTTTAAAAATTAAAAAACGTAATTTAAAACCAACTCATTCAACTCGTTAAGTTTGGAGTCCTCCTGTCAGTAAAATTTTTGTGGGGATTTCTTTCCTTGTTTTCAATACACTCTTTGTTTGCAGGTAGGTATGTATAGTATGTCATCGTCATTTTTTTTTTAATTAACACTCGTTACAACACTCCATTTTGAGTGATGGAGGAATTGTTTCTAATATATATACAAGCTGCATTTATCTTCTGAATTGCAATGCCGATCCTTTGACGCAAATACAATTTTCTCCGGAATTAGCTATCGATTTTATTTCTAACTGTTCTACAAAATAAATGGCTTCATTACACTTAAGTCCATGACTTTCAACTGAAAAGGGACGAAAATATAATCATTTAGAAGATGACAATATGTATTTTGCTTCCGACTCGCAGCGTCTCTGCAACTTAGCACGGTTGTTTGCGAGCAGGTTTAACGTATGACTTTTAATAATAATAATCAGTGGTGGCTTGTCCATATGGTCATTTGGTCAATGACCTCCCACAATATATAAAAAAATATTAATCATTACGTGTTTTATTAAAATAGGTAATTTACTCGCAAAAGTCGCAAGTATAATAACTTAAAATTTATCGGCCGTCGTTCGTAATTCATCCTCTTGAACCTTGGGCTGGCGGTGCGAATTGTCCTCATTGAATTAAATCTACCCGTAAAACTTGAAAAACGTGCAGCGCCCGAATAAACGCGAACGTCCGAAGCAATAATCAACTTTGGGTCGTGAGCCGGGTCCCGCAGTTTACGTTGACTTCAAATAGGGTGTACAACTACGCTTGATTTTTGATTCGATTTTCGCGTGTTTTAAATCAATTTAAGAATTTATATTGATATTTTTTACTGTTGTGTTGTTTTGTAAAAATACTATTTTTGGTTCGCATGTGCATGCGCTATTATAGAAAATGTCGGTACTGCAGAAAATTAAACAACTAAAAAGTGCTAACAAACTAAATTTTACAAAATTAGTTGAGTTCAAGGCAAATGGTCGTCCTTTGCCAGAACTAAGTTTACGACAAACTAGCAAAGACAAAAATAAAGATGTTCATCGAAACTTTCGCAAGGTAAGGTACGATTTAGCTGACTGGATATGTGGTTGTGAAGTATCAAACGTATTTTACTGTTTTGTTTGTTTATTATTTTCTAAAGACTCGTCAGACTCGCTATGGTGCAAATCCGGTGTAAGCAATTTAAAACATTTAAAAGAGAAAAAAAAAACCTGCTTCGTCTGCAGAACACATGAAATGCTCGGTAAATTTTGCAACCGTAGGAAATGTTGATATTCTTACACAGCTAGACAATGCTTATAGAAAATCCCTTAGAGATTTTAATGAAAATGTTTCGAAAAATCGCTATATTTTGAACAAAATTGTAGATTGTATAAAATTTTGCGGTGCATTTGAGTTATTTATATTTTTTTAAGGGTGCCTATTATTTAAATTAATTTTTGACCTCCCAGTATAATTGACCACGAGCCGCCACTGATAACAATAATAATAATGTTTAATACCCAACAGGCAAGAAGCTCAATTACAGAATAATAGTTACAAATAATTCAACTATAATTTAAGTAAAATAATTGAAATAAAAAGTATATTCGTGTATACAGGGTGTCTCAGATAAGGGTGGCAATATTTCAAGGGTACATAGAGAAACTCCAGATTAGAGATTTGAGATAATAAATCTATGTCCGGAAATGCGTTGCTTCCGATATACAGGGCCTTGAAAAAATTCAAAAATTAATATGGTAGTCAAGTGTTTTTTGAAGTTCAGGTGAAGACAACGATACTCAAACCTCTTGCCAGTTGCGGTATTAATTTTGTTTTCGTTGTCGCCATGACAATATTCATTGTTCACTACGTTTTTATTGTCACCTGAAGTTTTTCGATAATGAGCTCTTTGAAAGACATCCAAATGGATTTTATTTTTTTCGCGGAAACGACGCGTCGGAGAAGAAAAAACAAGAGAGCGTTTCTTTTCCAAATTGATTGGGAATGTGAAAAATGATTCCAATATTTGGAAAAACCAGTGGCGTGCTACATTTTCTCTTAAAACTAAGTGAGAAAACCGAAAGTCCGGTCTTGGAAATTTTTAGAAGAGTCGGATTGGCACATAAATATGACCAATACTTTGCTTGACATACTCTGGAAATTCTAAGAAAATCGATCAACGCGTTTTCAAAATACAGACAAAACATATTAATTTTTGAATTTTTTCAAGGCCCTGTATATCGGAAGCAACGCATTTCGGACATAGATTTATTATCTCAAATCTCTAATCTGGAGTTTCTCTATGTACCCTTGAAATATTGCCACCCTTATCTGAGACACCCTGTATATAATATATTCGTTAATATTCTTAATATTATTTACGTGTGTCAAATTAAAATATTTTCTAAATTCTTTTTAAATTCTAACAAATTTACATCAAAGGAAAGGAACACCAACTGCAGCGTCTATTTAACCAACAGAAAAACACCAAAAACTGCACCAAAAACTTTACTCGGACACGTGTTTTAACAGCTAAGCTGTCATCATCAGCGATATCGATACTGTAATTTTCATTTAGATTATACATTATCACATTATGTGACCGGCGTTAACGTTCAGCTACCTCTGTAATAATTTCGTCGACTGGCATTGTTACGTTTTTGCATTGACATTCAGAGCCTTTTTTTAAGAGTTCAACTTCTCTTTTTAGATCTAGTATTAATTGACGTAGATCATGGATTTCCGTTTTTTCTTTAGTACATTTATCACAATTATATGTGATACTGTCCTTCGACATAATAAGTTGCATTTCGGTTCTGGAGAATCCGGAACATGTTGTATGTATTAGCAACATACAGCTATCACAACGGAACTCTTTATCAACATTCACTTCTTTAGCACATTTAAGGCACTTATTTGTAATCGGCATATTTTAATCAATTTTGATTACTCCATTTGATGTATTATGAAATATTAAATACACGTCTCACTTGTTACACGTTACACTTGTTACACGATGTTTTTTTTGCAAAAGTATGAACACATCTTACATCCCAAAGCAAATGCTTTCCATTTGATCATGGTGCGAGTGACATTTGTCAGGTCTGTTTCCGTCATTACGGCTAACTCCAGATGGCTCTAAAACTGAAGTGATCATAGCGCTCCAAGTGCCTTTTTAATAATATCATTTAAAGCAGTGTGCCTTGATCACTTACCAATGACTTTCAAACATGCCAAGACATCATTTTGATGCTTGTCCATCTGACATCCACATATGCAAATGTATGAGATGCAAACACAACATCCATATCGTTATGCATCAGAAATCTTAAAAGTGTTATCGTCAAGTATAGTTCCAATATTTCTTGATGGAAGAACCATCCTCCAGATTGTCTTGTTAAAAATGCTTTGTTTCTCGCTTCATCAGCCTTCAAATTGAAAAAAATTCGAGTAATGCAGTCAATCAAAACAATATTTGTCCTAGTTCATCCGACTTGATTTCAATAATGGAGTTCGATCAAAAGTCATCATTCCAACAAGTCGTCGCATCTTTAAAACATCTAATCATAACTTTGTTCCCAATAGGAGGAATTCCTAACCTTCCATGTTGTATTGGAAGGTCACCAAATTTCACTGCTCAATGGTGAAACGAGTGTTAGCAATTTCCTCCTAATCTGCGTATCAATTTAATCTAATATTGACCCGAACATCCATGTTAGAGCCGTCCGCACCAAGTAGGTAATTTTAGGTATAGCCATACAGTTCATTAAATAAAAGTGACCAAGGTGAGACTTGATATTTTGTAATCTACTTAAAAGAAGTCCGAGATCAGCTGTTTTCTTATTCAGAACCTTAACAACAGTAGCCATTGTGAAGGGAACTCATAGTAAAATTAGATCTTCTTCTTCTAAAATTCATCAAATCTTTGATAAACCTTCTTATCGAATGTCTAGGTAAAATTCACTTTGAAAGGTTAATCTCAAGATTAATTTCTCTAGCTTTGTTAATGATCTTCATAAAATCTGCTAATACAGTATTTGTATTATTTTGTAAATACCCACCAACGGTTAAATCAAGAAGTAGCTCCTGAAGTATGGGTTGTATCACCAAGCTAAAACATAAAGGACTAAGAATATCTCCCTACTGACATCCAACTTCAGATCAAATCTGGTTTTGGTCAAAAATTGAGATATGGGGGAAGTAAACATTGATTTAAAAATCTGTACAATTCTGGAGTTGTTTCTGTCGCTTTCCACATAATTAAACGCATTCTTGAAGTCCAAAACACAAGGGTCTTCCTTATTCATCTCAATTAAAGACCGCACTGCGTGAATTGCCGCTTTACATTCTCCACCCGTTTTAAAACCGACCTGTTTAGTTCTTAAATATGATCCCATTTATTCTGGAATATCTCTTACAATTCATTTTGGCAACCAATTTTCTCAATGTAGATACTACTGCCATTGGACGGATGCTACTATTATTTTTGTTAGGGCACTATAAGTTTAGCTAGACTAATACACAAGCGACAATGCATCTATTTGCGAAGTTAGAGGCCACTTTGATCAAAATGCCACGTCAGAGTACCCATTTTCATCACCACCTTGTTACGGAAATTGTAACGGTCACTGTGAGTTAGGCAACACACAATACACGGAGTCGAGGTGTAAACGCGACATTTCTCCGTGTTCGCTCCTTAACGAAAATTTTGGGGATTTAATTCCCAGAATTCAACTTCCGCGTTGTCCTAATTGGCCAATACATTTTCGGCTGATCTTCAATTTCCGCCTTGTAACAACTACTATCACGTCGTGTTACGTGAAATTCAAATTTGCCTTCATCTGAGTGCTTAATCGTAATTCCGTCAAATTTTCTAGTGCTGGGGAAAGGATTGATTACTCGATTTTCTGAAGTTTATCTTAGGACGGATGCGTGTACTAATTTCTTCTAATGGTCGCTCGATTGCACTCAGATAAGGAGAGTTACTCCGGGATTAGAGTTACTCCGGGATTAGAGTTACTCCGGGATTAAAATTACTCGGCTTTAAAGGTTCTTTTGGCCTAAACAAAACCAATTACCTGGCTGATTAAATTCATCGTGGGATCTCTTTCTACCTTTTTTGTCTTGTCGCTGCGTGTGTCGCATACTTGGGGTTTGCTGTTAAGATTGCTGAAGTACGGGACATCCTACCGAAATTAGGGGTCGCCGCAGCTGGAACCGACACCACATATCTTCTCCTGTGTGTGTCAACATCGTAAACCTCTATCTACAACATAAGGTCAGATTTTTCTAATTATACTTCTGCGCTGAAAACAAACCATCTCCGGGACGTCACACTGCTACCGAAAACGTCTCAAGCGTAACACCTAAATAAGTACAACTTGTCTTGGCACCTTAAGTGCAGTTAAATCTTTGGAACTCGAAACGTATTTGTTCACGTATTTATATTTTTTTTGTTAATTCACTACAATATAATTAATTAACTTGTTGTGGCGCATATACTTGCCCAATCTGTAAACGAATGTGTACCGTAAAGGCGCGAACTTGCTTCATTTACCCACCATTGCTTGGGGATTTTTAGAGTATAAGGGTAAGACCACGGAAGAGCGCTCTTTTGGGGAAACACCTAACTCTCCGATACTTTTTTAACGCTAAATATTGCAACTGCGAACACTAAATACACCTTCGTATTGTGCGGGTGTGGTTACGTCGCCATCTTGTCTAGATTAAATAACGCCAGTGGCGTACCGCATAAATTATTAACTTGCTATTAATCTTATATTTTTTTTCCTTCTTTTGTGTACGACTATATATATGGGTACGAACGAATACGCTTCGTAGAATTAACTTACGTTGTAAGTGGATATATTTAAATTGTGCTCTGTTCCTTCTTCTTTATGGTGTGTTATTAAATATAACGTTTTGTAGGTTACTTGTGTCTCTCTCTCTCTTTATTGTATTTATTGCTCCTTTAATTTGTTACGGTTGATTGTTGCGTCTGTTTCTTTAGTTCGGAAGCAGGTTTGTATCCACGCATTAGGACTATGGCGCCCTCGGATTAAATCAAGACAGTTCTGAAGAAGCGGTGGATCCTTTTTCTCACCCACGCCCTACTCTTCGGCTGCCGGCAAAACTTACTTTTCTTCAATTAACCGTAGCAAGAAATTGGCATCCCAACTTCGGGGCTCGATTTTCTTCTCGTTTCTTTCTTTTTGTGAAATCGGATTATCAGTCAAGGTTGCTCGAGTATTTTTCTTTACTTGTCGTTCGATTCTCTTTGGAAATTTTTATTTTCTCTCTCTCTCTAGTACTTAGTGCTATTGCTTGCTTTCCTTATTACTATCAGTTTGATCAGTAATAGGACATTTACTTAAAATTGTTTTATTATTCTAGGGTTAGTATTTTAATACTGTTTTCTCTTTCTTACTTGTTGTTGTGGGTTCGAGTTTATTTTTTTTTTTTGTATTGGAAGCTAGGAGATTTTATTTAAAATGCCGAAAGTGTGGAAATTCGAGGTCAATCGCCTTAAACAACACGAACTGCGATACGAGTTAGCTTCTAGGGGACTTAGTGCTGACGTTTCGGTGGAGGGTCTTCGGAAACTGGTCCGTAGTGCTCTTCAGCTGGAAGCGGAAAATCTTTATCCGAAATTAAATACAGCATCGAGTATGAAACCGATGTAACTGCGGTAAATGTCTCTTTAGGGGAGCTTCGTACGTTCGTTGATAATTTCACTGGTGACAGCACAACTTCGGAATTTCTTCGTTTTTCTACTCTTTGGACTCATACTATTCGCAGGTGCAAGCTGATGGTTGCCACCTCGACAGAACAAGCTGCCAATAGGAATTCTCTTCTACTTTCTTTTACCGATCTTCATAACACTATTGATTCTATGATCAAGAAGCATCGGCATACTACTTTTGGGATCAGTCAAGCTGTTACTTCTAGTCCTAAATTAACGGTTACTGAGGACGAAGGTGAACCTGACCAACTATCATCGGAGTCTGATGTCGAACCAGAACCAACACCTGTTGCCTCTTGTAGTGCTTCCTACTTTTCTAAATCTGTTGCTACAGCGAAACTAAACTTAACTTTTTCTGGGGATGGTAAAACATCTCTTTCTGAATTTCTTATTCGCTTGGAGGAATTAAGCACGGCTAGGGGAATTTCTCTGACGCAATTGTTTCATGGTGCTCCAGAACTCTTAACTGGAAAAGCTCTTCTTCTCTTCAGGGCTCATCGACAATCGCTGTCTTCGTGGAAGGATGTGGTGCGTTTACTACAATCGGAGTTTCTTCCGGTGGATTACAACGATCGATTGCTGGACGAAATTAAGGCACGAACCATGGGTGCTCATGAGGGGTTTGGGATATACTTGGCTACTATGCAAAGCCTTTTCTCACGGTTGAGTGAACCATTATCGGAACCACAACAGATCCGAATAATCAGGCGCAATCTAACGCCATATTTCCAAACGGCCTTGGCTCTTCATGATGTCTCAACCATCTCGCATCTATTGTCGCTTGGGAAAAAGATTGAGCATAGTCAATTCTTAACCCAATCTTTCAAACCACCACCTACTAGACGCGTGACTTCTTTTGCTGGAACCTAACCTAGCTTACGTCGCTCCAGAAACTTCTTCTTTGAATACTTCTTCTTGTTCTTCGGTCTCTTCGACTATTCCTTCTAGGCCTCTCAACTCTTACAGGGGACCTGTACGTTGCTGGAATTGCGGGAATACGGGACATGTTTCTCCTCGTTGTCCAAACCCACAGAACCTTCATTGTTTTAGCTGTGGAAAGGCAGGTGTTACCAGCCTAATTGCTCCCAATGTTCGCCGCAGGGAAACGCACGTCAGAACCCTCGGACCGAGTCGTAGGTTCTACTTCTCTCTCAACCTCGGATTCTTCTTTTACTGATCTAGACCACTCTCAACAATTGTTACTTAACTTTATTTTTGCTAGCGTTCGTGGTGATGAACGACCTTTTCTTAACGTATCAGTGCTGGGCATACCTTTTAAAGCCTTACTGGATACAGGATCTTCTAGGACGATACTAGGAAGTATCGGTTGGCATTTGCTTCAGTCCCTTAAGGTGTCCTTAAAAAAATCTACTTCGACTTTTTGTAACGTGGCTAATGGTGGACAATGTGCCATTTTGGGTGTTGTTTCTCTTCCTTATACTTTAGAGGGAAAAACCAAGGTAATAGAAACCTTAGTGGTTCCTGAGATTTCTCAAGGGTTGATATTGGGGATCGACTTTTGGAAGGCGATGGCCTTCGTACCAGATTTCAGCAAGGGTCATTGGTCCTTTGGTACTGATGCGGTTGGACATGCGGTTCATTCGAGTGCGCTGAACATCAAAGACGACTTATCAAGGTCGCAACAGTCTTCGCTAGAGGCTGTTATCTCTGCCAGCTTTTCTTTACAGCCATCTGGTCTAGGGTGTACCCAGCTCGTTCAACACAGTATCCATACCAAGGCTGAGCCAATTAAACAACGGTACTATCCTCTATCACCAGTACTATCTCGGATTGTCAATGAAGAACTGGACAAGATGCTACAGTTAGGTGTAGTAGAGCCATCTACCAGTCCATGGTCCAGTCCTGTGGTCTTGGTTAGAAGAAAGACAACTCCTATCGGTTTTGCATTGACTATCGGAAGCTAAATCAGGTCACGGAACGCAACGCTTATCCTCTGCCGTATATCACTTCTATCTTGGATCGCTTACGGGATGCTAGATTTCTCTCGAGTTTGGACATTCGTTCTGCTTATTGGCAAATTCCTTTAACTCCTGAATCCAAACCGCTTACTGCCTTTACTGTTCCTCATCGTGGATTGTTCCAATTTACTTTCAGCGGCTGATCGACCAAATTATCGGTGCAGAGCTGGAACCGTTTTGCTTCGCCTACCTGGACGATATTGTTATCGCGACACCAACTTTCGACGAACATCTTCGAGTACTGGAAAAAGTTCTGAAACGATTATTTGCTGCCGGTTTGACATTAAATCAGGAAAAATGCCATTTCTGTCGTTCGGAGTTGAAATACTTGGGCTACGTTGTGAATAAAAATGGGTTGCTGGTGGATCCAGAAAAGGTGACTGCCATACTTAACATTCCTATACCGACCACGGTCACCGAAGTGCGACGCGTGATTGGCATGGCTAGCTGGTATCGCCGTTTCATACCGAACTTCGCTTCTCATACTTCTCCTTTATCTGCTCTTACTCGGAAAAATGCTTTGTTTGTGTGGACACCGGAATGTCAATCTGCTTTCGTTTCTCTTAAAGAACACTTAGTTTCTGCTCCTATCCTGACTTGTCCTAATTTTTCTCTGCCATTTGTTGTTCAAACTGACGCTTCGGACTTTGGCGTGGGTGCTGTCCTTAGTCAGGAATCGCCTGAGGGGGAAAAGGTTATCAGTTACATCAGTCGCTCCTTAACTAAAGCGGAGAGGCGCTATAGTACTACGGAAAAAGAATGTATTGCAGTCTTATTCGCCATTCTTAAGTTCAGACCGTATATTGAGGGCTCTCACTTCACCATCATTACTGACCATCACTCGCTGGTATGGCTTAACCGTTTGCAGAGTCCGTCTGGTCGTCTTGCTCGTTGGTCCTTACAACTCCAAGAGTATGACTTCACCATCAGACATAGGAAAGGCAAAGACCACGTTGTGCCAGATGCGTTATCTCGTGCTGTTCCTGCTGTTGGTGATGAAGCTGAAACCACCTCTCCTCATCTTGATTCCTTAGCTGTTCCTTCTTCTCTTGGTCTTGACTTACCTACTACAAATAAATGGTATAATAACTTACTGAATCGTGTACTCACAACACCTCACAAGTTGCCTCATTGGTCTGTCGATAATAACATCTTATATCGCAGAGTGACTAGTTCTTTACCACTTCTATGGTGGATCCGAATGATGAATGGAAGTTAGTCGTTCCGGCTGAACAAAGGAGACGCATCATTCAGGAGAACCATGATCCTCCAGTTGTTGGCCATGGTGGAGTAACTAAGACAACCGCAAGAATTCTGCAACATTATTACTGGCCTCGATTACGTGCAGACGTGGCTCGCTATATCCGCCGTTGTTCTACTTGCTCTTCCAATAAGGTATCTCAAGCAGCTCCTCCTGGAATGTTTGCTCCTCGTGCTCGTCCTACGGGACCGTGGCAAACTTTATGTTGCGATATTGTTGGGCCGCTTCCTCGTTCTTCTAAAGGCAATTGTTACGTGGTTGTGGTTGCCGATTGTTTCTCTAAATTTGCCCTTTTCTTTGCTATGCGTGTTGCTACTGCTGCTGCGGTTACTAAAATCCTGGAAGAACAGGTGTTTTTACTATTTGGAGTGCCGCAGTACCTTATTTCTGACAACGGAGTACAGTTCCGCAGTCGTGAATTCACTCAAATGTGTGAGAACTATCATTGCACCATCCTATATACTGCCAAATACCATCCGCAAGCAAATCCGGCTGAACGGATAAATCGCGTTCTTAAGACCATGATAGCATCTTATGTTAAGGACAACCAGCGGAAATGGGATGTGAAGCTCCCTCACATTGGATGTGCAGTTCGTTCGGCGAAACACGAAGTGACTGGATGTACCCCGTACTTTGCTCTATTTGGTCGTGAACATGTCATCTCTGGCAATCTCTTCAATAAATCACGTCTTGAACCAACTGACTCAGAACCTGATCATAATGTGTCTACTCGACGTTACGCGGCTATCCAGGAATATATACTTCAACGCCTTCGGAAAGCCTATGAAACTACACGAAATAGGTATAACTTACGCCGCCGACATGTCAAGTATAACGTGGGTGATCTGGTGTGGCGTCGTAACTTCCAACTATCCGACGCTTCGAAGCATTTCAATGCGAAACTCGCACCTAAATTCTTAGGCCCGTTCACGGTGAAAACTGTCGTGTCTCCCTGGACGTATGAACTAGCTGATTCTTTAGGAAAGTCACTAGGTACGTGGCACGTGAAAGACCTTAAGCCAGAACCTCTCTCGAATTCGGAAGAGGCTAATGCTGAACTTGCTGTGCTGGAGCCTAATTGTTTAGATCACTCTTTACTTTATCCTAGACGGAAAAAGCGTCGTAAACTTGCTTGTACTGCCAGCTACAAGACACGGTTCATGACTGGATTTCTACTTGGACACGACTTATTTTACTTGACTATTTACTTTTGCTGATTTTATCATATCTGTATTATTTTTTTTCTTTCACGGGTTTCTAACGAATTTGCTCGGACTATCTTCCTTCTAGTAAGGAGAAGTTCGTATTTTCTCTTATATTGTTGCTGAATAAATTTCTTTTTATTTCTGCCTTACTGTAGGTTGGTTATTAATGAGATTATCGATGGTTTCTGGCTCTATTAGCTACACGACATTATGATCGATTTACATCGAAATCTCTGATTTATTTGGTGCTCTCCCGTATATCTTTATTTTCTTTCTAGGCGAGAACTGTATATACGTAGATACAGGTTCTTTTGTTTTTGGTTTGAGAAGCTTTATTTTTTTGGGGATGCCTGTTGACTTGAGTTCGTTGAGCGTGCTCCTGCTCTTGTTGACAATGCATCAAGATTGTTGGGTTTTCTTTTTCTTTTTCTGGGAGATACCAAACCGCTTCGGCGAGCTTAATGATATACTGACTCAGTTCTAATTGAGTTAGCTCAAAGTTACATTTAATTTTTTTTTTTTTTTGCTGGAACCATAATGGTTCACATTCGTTAGAATTCCATGTGATATGGGTAGGTTGGTTGGGCACGTAGGGATTGGACCTTCTCAGGTAAATAATACCAAAAATTTGACCTTGAATTGGATTTCGAGCTTCGAGACTTAGTTTCATGAGTTCACGTAGTTGTGGGAGTACCGTGATTTCCCGATCCCGTGACGGATTGAACGCCCTCTCCTATATGGCTCGTTGGTGTACGTCTTCGCCAGTTTGGCAATCCTTTTCAAAGCCGAATTCAGACACCTGAATGTGTCTTGTCTTGTGTGAACGTCGTTTTTGTTGCTCTCTGTCCTCTCGAGGAGGGATAGAGTATTTCCCTTTTTCCTTGTCTTTGCTATCATCTGTTCCTTCTTTCTTTCTTGCGTAGAGGTACCGCTTTGGCTGGGGGTTTCAGTGGGTGTTGGCGTGAGGGGGAGTCGGAGCTCCTGTTTCTGGTACCCTTGTTTCGTTACCAGGCACACCAACCCTTAGGGGGCCGTACAGGGCGAGCAAGATCTGGGGCAGGGGTAAAAACCGTTCGCCCTTAACCTCCGTCAATGGATCACTGGCCGTAGCCACTGCAGAACCTCAAACTGTTGATTTGTTCCAGTCTTTTACTTTTGGAAATTTTTGGGCAAAATTTTGGGATCCTTCCTTTCATTCTTCCATTATGCTATAGGGTTGGGGGTTTATCCTCGGTTTTCAGAGTCGGACTCTTTAACTGCATATCCATTAGTCTTGTGGTGTCGGGAGTATCGGCCCAAGACTAAATCCTTTCCTAGGTGGGAGGACTTTATTTTGGGAAGGCTCAGTACTACGGGTCGTGAATGGCGAGGGGGTGGATTTTCACTGGGGCCCAATGACGCGAGTTTCCATCCTTCGCGAGGGTCTTGGTGCAGTGGAGTGATGCCTGGTGCCACCCATTCGACATGCACGCCGCTAGGAAATGCCCGATCTTAATAATGTCCTAGGGTTTATCCTAACCTCTTGGTATTTGGGTTTCAGCCTTATCCTTATTCCTATCTTACCTTAAACCTTTCCTAGGGTACCTTATTTTGGGGGTAATTCAGGGTGGTATTTTTTTAATTTGGGTTGGGGTTTCATTGGTTTTTAGGGCTCTGTCCTGGACGCTTGTCCAAACTTCAAACTTTACTATAATAATATTTTCTGTTGACTGGGTTTAGTAAGGTTGGTTGAGATACTGTTGGATGACCCACGTTTTCTTTACCTTGCTTCTCGGAAATCGCTAATTGCGAGTTTTTGTGGGCGTTCAATCTCTTGGTGTTATCCTTTTCTTTTTCTTGGTCGTTGCTTGACTTTGTTGCTGGATACACTAAACGCTTCATGCGAGTTTTGAACAGATTTCATCAGATCAGCTACTCTTAGTTCAACAAACCGTCTATCTCTTAGGGGTTGGGTTTCATTAGGTTTTTATATGTGTGGGGTGGGTATCTTTGGTTATATGTCGCTCATGTTGGAGATTCCTTTTTTTGCTGAACACCTACGGATGTTAATTTTCTGGATTATGTATGGTGCAGCGGATTATGTTTATCCTTCTGCGCGGGCTTGAAGTTTTGTGTGGGGGGAATTTGTAACGGTCACTGTGAGTTAGGCAACACACAATACACGGAGTCGAGTGTAAACGCGACATTTCTCCGTGTTCGCTCCTTAACGAAAATTTTTATTTATTTATTTATTTATTTACTATTTATTTCCCAACAGAAATTTCCTTTTACAGGGAAAAATTATACAACAAATTATACAGATAGTATGGTTACAGCAGTAAAAATTGAGATATGGGGGAAGTAAACATTGATTTAAAAATCTGTACAATTCTGGAGTTGTTTCTGTCGCTTTCCACATAATTAAACGCATTCTTGAAGTCCAAAACACAAGGGTCTTCTTATTCATCTCAATTAAAGACCGCACTGCGTGAATTGCCGCTTTACATTCTCCACCCGTTTTAAAACCGACCTGTTTAGTTCTTTAAATATGATCCCATTTATTCTGGAATATCTCTTACAATTCATTTTGGCAACCAATTTTCTCAATGTAGATACTACTGCCATTGGACGGATGCTACTATTATTTTTGTTAGGGCACTATAAGTTTAGCTAGACTAATACACAAGCGACAATGCATCTATTTGCGAAGTTAGAGGCCACTTTGATCAAAATGCCACGTCAGAGTACCCATTTTCATCACCAACCTTGTTACGGAAATTGTAACGGTCACTGTGAGTTAGGCAACACACAATACACGGAGTCGAGGTGTAAACGCGACATTTCTCCGTGTTCGCTCCTTAACGAAAATTTTTGGGGATTTAATTCCCAGAATTCAACTTCCGCGTTGTCCTAATTGGCCAATACATTTTCGGCTGATCTTCAATTTCCGCCTTGTAACAACTACTATCACGTCGTGTTACGTGAAATTCAAATTTGCCTTCATCTGAGTGCTTAATCGTAATTCCGTCAAATTTTCTAGTGCTGGGGAAAGGATTGATTACTCGATTTTCTGAAGTTTATCTTAGGACGGATGCGTGTACTAATTTCTTCTAATGGTCGCTCGATTGCACTCAGATAAGGAGAGTTACTCCGGGATTAGAGTTACTCCGGGATTAGAGTTACTCCGGGATTAAAATTACTCGGCTTTAAAGGTTCTTTTGGCCTAAACAAAACCAATTACCTGGCTGATTAAATTCATCGTGGGATCTCTTTCTACCTTTTTTGTCTTGTCGCTGCGTGTGTCGCATACTTGGGGTTTGCTGTTAAGATTGCTGAAGTACGGGACATCCTACCGAAATTAGGGGTCGCCGCAGCTGGAACCGACACCACATATCTGTATCTTCTCCTGTGTGTGTCAACATCGTAAACCTCTATCTACAACATAAGGTCAGATTTTTCTAATTATACTTCTGCGCTGAAAACAAACCATCTCCGGGACGTCACACTGCTACCGAAAACGTCTCAAGCGTAACACCTAAATAAGTACAACTTGTCTTGGCACCTTAAGTGCAGTTAAATCTTTGGAACTCGAAACGTATTTGTTCACGTATTTATATTTTTTTGTTAATTCACTACAATATAATTAATTAACTTGTTGTGGCGCATATACTTGCCCAATCTGTAAACGAATGTGTACCGTAAAGGCGCGAACTTGCTTCATTTACCCACCATTGCTTGGGGATTTTAGAGTATAAGGGTAAGACCACGGAAGAGCGCTCTTTTGGGGAAACACCTAACTCTCCGATACTTTTTAACGCTAAATATTGCAACTGCGAACACTAAATACACCTTCGTATTGTGCGGGTGTGGTTACGTCGCCATCTTGTCTAGATTAAATAACGCCAGTGGCGTACCGCATAAATTATTAACTTGCTATTAATCTTATATTTTTTTCCTTCTTTTGTGTACGACTATATATATGGGTACGAACGAATACGCTTGTAGAATTAACTTACGTTGTAAGTGGATATATTTAAATTGTGCTCTGTTCCTTCTTCTTTATGGTGTGTTATTAAATATAACGTTTTGTAGGTTACTTGTGTCTCTCTCTCTTTATTGTATTTATTGCTCCTTTAATTTGTTACGGTTGATTGTTGCGTCTGTTTCTTTAGTTCGAAGCAGGTTTGTATCCACGCATTAGGACTATGGCGCCCTCGGATTAAATCAAGACAGTTCTGAAGAAGCGGTGGATCCTTTTTCTCACCCACGCCCTACTCTTCGGCTGCCGGCAAAACTTACTTTTCTTCAATTAACCGTAGCAAAATACCACACCTAATGTTGAAATGGTCACATTTGCTAAGAGAAATTGCTTGTATTGTAAATGTTGCAAAGGTATTAAGATGTTACGAAAGCCGCTTAAGGCTTTTGGCCACAAGAAACCGATTTTCAACAACTCAATGAATTGCATGTCAATGATATCTTTTTATCGCCGAATATCTTATGGACTGTGTTCATATTGCCTATTGTTGTCTTACTCTTACACTAATTCAACGTCTACGCCAGCTGGAATATCAACGAAAAAGCTAATCAGGCCCAAGAAATGCATCAAATTGTATTTAGTGACATTTAGTTGCTTCTAGGCCTATGAATGTCTGTATTTAGCTGTTGATACCTTTTCTTTATCATCGCTTGGAGATCATTGAATTTGCCACTCATGTTCGCTGCTCCGTCATAGTCTGTTTCGGATAGTTTACTATGCCTAACTGGAAACTACTTAGAATGATACTAAATTGTTTTCGTAATGATTCTCCAGTTTGAAATGAATGTTCACGTAGTTCTATCTAGTATTATAGACAATTTAATTGTGTATAAAAAATCACATAATATGCCACAGTGCAATTATCACTTTGACACAACAAAAGTTACATGCAACT
The DNA here is from genome assembly GCA_030710515.1 of Abscondita cerata. Classification (NCBI taxonomy): domain Eukaryota; kingdom Metazoa; phylum Arthropoda; class Insecta; order Coleoptera; family Lampyridae; genus Abscondita; species Abscondita cerata. The sequence continues at coordinate 271,633 of JALBCR010000193.1, forward strand.
TTTACAGCGACCAATGCATAACGGTTCTTTATTTAGTAATTTTTGATCAATTATTGCGGTGGTCGTTGCCAAAATAAATAGTTTGCCATTTTCTACAGGGTTTTTATAGATGAAGTTGGCAATTAAATGAACAAAATTAACGATAAACGACGAACAACACAGAATTACGTCCACGGATAATAATTACAACGGAAAGATGAAATAACTGACAGACGATGACATTAGCATAAATTAATTCACTGTCAATGTAAGCGGCAACTTTGCATTTATATTTTCCTGATGAGACAATCATTTATAGAACCCTGTAGTATTTATTCACTAAATTATCTGCCGAATTACACTCGAGGTTTGTATGTTAGTAAGTAAATTTGTGTTGTTTAAATGTTTAAATTTGAACTTCTCATAATACTTTTTCTACACTTCATGAAGTGTTTTACAATCAAAATACCCACAACCTTCAAGAACTCTTCTGTTGCCTTTTTCTCCAACAGTCACCTGACAACAACTCTAGTGTATGTGCTATTAATTTGTTTCCTACTAAGTCTGCTTCTGGAATTGATGGCTTAAAAAATCTTACCTCTATTTCTACTGGAGATGAAAGAAAATTACTTCTGGATTCAATTACGTCTTTCTGTCAATTTTTGTTAACTGGTAAATTTCTAAGCTCTATCTGTCCTGTCTTATACGGAGGTAATCTTTGCGCACTTAAAAAGAAGGATGGTGGGATTCGTCCAGTTTATGTCATGATCGGTATCCCTTTATGTGGCAATGTTATGCTGAATCTTCTAATTTATTTTGTGGTGAACATTTAATCCCATCTTCTGTTGGCGTACAACAAGGTGATCCTTTGGGCCCTTTACCTCTTAGTTTATCTATTCAACCGTTTATTGAGTAATTAAATTCTACATTTGATGTATGGTATCTAGATGACGGCAGTTTATGTGATTATTCAAATATCGTTCTTGAGATTTCAAAACTCTGATCAATTGAAGTAAAAATATTAGTTTGTTTTGTTCAGATAGTTTAAGCTTAACCATTTTCACTAAATTGCTCCCAATATTTGTATTGAGGATAGTCAAGTAGTGGAACTACTTGGGTGTCCTATTTTTGTCACTAATTCTGCAGATACTTCATTCCCAAAATTAGTTAACTGGAAGGTTATTGATCCCGCAACTTTCGTCGCCTATTTTTTGCTGAAAAATTGTTTTTTTTTCTCCAAAACGAATAACCCTCTTTGGAAACAGTCTCATTGTTGTAAAAATTTTGATTTCCATCTGAAATTATGTTTCGAAGCAATTGTCAATGTCAATAATAGTCAATGGATTCAGGGGTCACTTCCTATTGCCTTTAATAGTCCCAAGAATCACTTATATTTCTTTATATTTCTTGCTTCTGTTTATTCTATTTCTAGCCTTATCAATATAACTCTTAATAATTCCTTACAAATTCAGTTTAAAAAGGAACCTGTCGGCCTGGAACGATTACAATATCGATTTACCTTCAAATAAATATATTTAAAAAATGGGATCTTTTGAAACATAAACGTATCATTGAATCGTATCTATCTTTTTCAAATGATATTGATATCGTTTGCTTTCGAGCTGTGCAAAATAAACACTCTAGTGCTTGGTTACACGCTATTCTTTCTCCTAACATTGGTACCCTTATGGAAAATAATTGTTTTTGGATTTGTACGGCTTTGCGTTTGGGCAGTCCATTGTGTTGTTCTCATATTTGTTCATGTAATACTTTAGTAAATTGTTTTGACCACCATGGTCTTTCTTATATAAAAAGGCAATTCTCTCGCCACTCAAAAATTAATTAAGCTCTTTAACATTGATTAAGATTCCTTAAACCCTTGAACGTGACGATGGTAAACGCCCAGATGGTCTTACTTTAATTCCTTAGAGTAAAGAAATGCTGTTGGTTTGGGTTGTCACTTGCGTAGACACATTAGCCTCTTATTATTTACCACACACCATATTGTCATCTGGAACTGTTGCTGAAATCGAATCGCTTAGGAAAAGTCAATCTGTTTAGTCAATTATAATTTTGTGCCGGTTGCGGCTTTGAGCTCTTGGTTCACACCAAGAAGTCATAAAATTAATTAATTCCATTGGTCATCAATTAAACGTAATTTCCGGAGACCGTCGTTCTAAATTTTTCTTGATACAAAGAATTTCCGTTGCGATTCAAAGAGGGGACGAAAATGACTCGGGACCGAAATACTTAAGAGCGAAATATCTGGCGCGAAGTTTTCATATACCATGATGAAATCTTTCATGAGGACGTCACACCACAATATTAGATAATGAAAACAGGAAAAATTTTACAATCAAATTTTATTTTACTTTACTATGATTTAAACAACAAATACTAACATAATTTTTTATTGGATTTTAGTCAGCAGGTGTGGTTTATTTTAAATGTAAGCACATTAATTTATCATAATTATAATACAATGGTATTGATATTCAAAATAATACTTGTTAGAAATCACTTAATGATAGCTTGTTAATTGATAAGATAAACAACACTAAATCTTGTACTTTTTTTATACATTAATAATTGAGACTTTTTCTTAAACTCATAGCAAGAAATAAAATCAAATTTCAGTAGTAGTAGTTGATATGACAGAGTTTTTTTGAAGGTTTGAAGCTTGCAGATTACTATTCGCACGTGTTACGATAGCACAAGATTATGCTACTAGATATCGTGCCAAACTTATTTGTCGTTTTTTTTAAACTTTTGTTGCATTTGACAATTATTATTTCCATTCTTAATTTCCTTTCGATTAAAGAGTTGCAAAATTAAACTAAATGGTATAACATTAGTTACAAATTATTAAAAATATTGTAATCATATTTATTTATTTGCTTATCAAAATGTATCTTGTATAAACAAACTATAACGAGGTTTTATTATACAATCGAAAACTATAATAGACAATTTATCAGACGATGGTTCTAATCTTTTTTATCAAAATTATATTTATTTACAAGCGACTTCAAAAAGGATGAGGTTTTACAGTAGTTATTTACTATGTGGACCAATTTAATGATTTTTTTATTGGAAAGACTATGTTTGATATAAATGTGGTCACATTTTGATGATTGGATGTATCATACTACTACAAGTACATGCATATTTTCATGAATGTTCGCAATACAATTCCCGTAACATAATTTTATAACTGTTGGTAATTATTATTATTATTATGTATTTAAACAATTCCATAATCTGATTTACTTTCTTTGACATACAATATGCAATAAGAAATTTTGATATAAAAATAAATGATCTATAGATTGTAGATGTTGCGATTGAAATTGTTATCTGACTATTCAAGAAATCAAATCTTTGGCATATGATTGAAACTTTCTTATCGTTGTAAAAGTATATATTTTAATCATTTCAAAGCATTATCTCAAGCACAATAAATCTGACGACATGATGATTGTACTGACATCAACAAGTATGGCAATTCGTGAGAAAATTAGTCACTTATCGAGTTCTCAATATCGCTAATCAGTTAATTTGTGATAAGATGATTCTAATATGTACGCTTTGCGCAGTATTCTTTTTTTTTCTTTTTAGGATTTTTATAGTTTAAAGTGGTTGGTAATTTAAATTATATTAGGTTATTACATCAAGAAAAAATATATAAAAATAACTTTTCTTTTTGCTAAGCGATAAAACAGATAGTGGTACTTGCAGCACAGAACTCATTTTCTTAAAATTTGGCACCATTAATCCTTGTGATAACTAACTTTGTGATGTGTAAATAGACTGAGACCAAAATTTTTACTACTGAACCTTCTTCTGCCAACAAATATTTTTAAAACAGTAAATTCATCGGGTTTATTTTCGATGAACAAAAGTTCATCTTATGAATTCACAAAGTCTGTCTGTCTGGATGTCCGTAGCTTTTTTCCTGTTGACATTTTTGAAAATTTTCTTTCGGATTCCTATAGAACATCAAAATCTAAGACATTTTTGCTTCGATCATTTTTTGTCTATCTCATCGGCAAAGTGGTCAAATCGGCTCCCGAAAAAAATTTTTAAAAAATTTTATAAATTTTTAAGCTAAATAAGCAGTTCTTTTGTTCATCCCGGCAATGCAAGCTTGCGCATTCCCAACTGGTTTGTATACATATTTCAGAAGCAACGACTGATTATGTATTACAAACTGATTTTCTGTGTAGGTGGTTAAACATTGTAACGATTTGGATATAACCATTTACTAACAGTGATCATATTAAACACACAGAGCAAAATCAGTAAAATAATTAAAAAAAAGTGAAACCGCATGATTTTCTCTGTTGTAGTATATCTGTCTCCTATTGGAAATTTTAGTTCTGACCTAGATATAGTATTGTATGACGCAAGGTGTAAAGATCTATTATGCATTCCTTGCGATTGAAACACTCGCCTGTAGTTCATGTTTCTTATTATTTTATTATATTTCAACCGAGAGGCGGCTTAGCCGATTATCTCACACAAAGAAAATGACAATAGAATTACAGAAGATATGTACCTGTACATAATTAACTTAAGCACTAAATGGTCACTAGTTTATCTAAAAATTTATGTACTTATGAAGTAAACCAATTGCACTACTTAACTTAAACCTAATATTACGTCTATTTGATTTTTAAATGCGTTAACGGTCTCATTTGTGAGGGTATTTCAAGGGTTACACACACGAACAACAAAAAAGTTTTACATTGTTGCTAATTAAGTACGCCGAGATCGGTGTGTTCAAAAACTTACATTAAGGTTTTTGTCGGAACCGAAGTTCGAGACACAAAATACATTCGAAAACTTAAAAACCGATTTGCGCCCGAAATGCATTTCTACAATTGCAGACTTTCATTGAAAATTTAACGTTAGATTATATTTACGACCAAGAGAGGGCACTATGGTTTTTTTCTCTCCATTTATTAAAGGACCGGTTTAAGATAAATTGTCATGGGTCATGTCAAAATTTAAAATTAATTAACCGATTCTTTTACGCTCTATTTAAAACAAATTTTTTTCTTCAAGCAACAATAAAGCGGCATATTATTGAGCTACTAACAGACGCTAAAAACGTTTTTTACTGAGTAAACATTAAAAGCAACAGTTCTTTTGTTTTTACAACTATTTAGATGTTGGTACGTTGGTTATATCTATTATGAATGTAACAGTAAAGTACCAACTTGATTCGTCGAGAATCAAACGTTACTATAACACTCTACTATTTTTCACAGTGAATAAAAATTTTTTTTTTACGGTTAAAATAATGCACCCTTGCACACTAAGATTAATGCCTAAATCTCATCTTCTTTGATTTTGTGTTTTTGAAATGTACAGTGTTTCTAATTTAATTTACAAAATTTTAATTTTAATCGTTGATTAAAAGAGGTGTGAATATGGCATATCCCAAAAAAATTACTTTCGAAAATTAACATTTGACACACCTTTCCATTTGAAAAAACGAAGTTGTTCTAAAATCGTTAAATAATTTACTTGAAAGAATTTAAGTTCATATCCGATACAAACAATTCTGAATTTGCTTTGTTTTGTGTCTCTATACAGGTTGATTGTAAATTCCGGGTCACTTGATTTACTCTTTTATTACCCATGATAGACAAAAAATTTATTAAGAAAAGTTTTACAAGTATACAAGATAAATATTTTTCAAAGTTTGCACAAAATGGCTGACTTCCAGTTTAAGCGGAAATTATATCAACTTTGTTTTTTTAAATGAATTATGTAGTATTCTTTAGGCTAAAGTGATTCTTTGATAAATTCTCTTTAAAAACTATAACACAAGTATAACGCTTAAGTTACTAATAAATTAGTTATTTATTATTCAAAATCTAAAGTATGCGGTAACGAGGAGAGGGAAAATAAATATTGGATTGAAGATGAAAAAAGGATATGTAGGCTGTGTGGAGAAGGGTGGGAGAATGTGAATCACATGTTAAAAGAGTGTCTGGAAATGAGGGAAGAAAGAAGGAAAAGAGAGGAGATTCTAGGGAGGATGGCAGAGGTGAAGACTAGATGAAAGAAGTGATTGATAAGAGGAAACGAGTAGAGGGAATGGAAAGAAGATTAATATTTAATTTGTGAGGTTTAATTTTAAGTTTAAAGTTTGTATTAATTTGGGTGAATATTTAAGGCCGAATCTTTTGTTAATTTTAAATAACAAATAAATACATACAATTCAAAATCTAAAAGATGCTTTCGATTGGTACAATTAATCTTAGGAGGATGTGATAACTAATGTGCACAACGGTCAGAATACGATGAAATAATACCCGAAATGCTGTAAGATGTAGAAAGAAGTATTGTGAATAGAAGCCGCGTATGTATACAACAAAATGGGGGGCACTTTGAACATTTGTTAAACTAACTATTTTTTCTTTTGTTGTTTGGTTAAAGATATTTATAAGCTGTTATTTATATTAGCTGTTTTCTGTTTTCATAAGTTGCAAAACATTAATTTGATGATTGACTGCTGTTAAATTTTGATTTTGTAATTCGTGACTTTAAACGCTATACCCGTTTTATAGTTTTTTAAAGACTACTAACAATCGTATTCTGACCGTTATGCACATTAGTTTTCACAGCCTTCTAAGATTAATTGTACCAATCAAAAGCATCTCATTAGATTTTTAATAATAAATAAGTAATTTATTAGTAACTTTAGCGTTATACTTGTGTTATAGTTTTTTAAAGAGAATTTACCAAAAAATCACTTTAACCTAAAAAATACTACATGATTCATTTAAAAAAATAAAGTTGATATCATTTCCGTTTAATACGGAAGTCAGCCATTTTGTGCAAAGTTTGGAAAATACTCACCTTGTATACTTGTAAAACTTTTCATAATACACTTTTTGTCTATCATGGATAATAAAAGAGCAAATCAAGTGGCCCTGAATTTACAATCAACCTGTATAATAAGAGTGAGATCCAGGTCTAAAAAATTTAGAATCGCTACTGATGCAGAGCGAATTAAAAACTTTAAGGTATGTTTTTCTCCAGGGAAATTTGATTATTTGGAAGGAAGAATTTTCAGACCGACTAGTTTCAGGTAAAGTTTCACACTCATTATTGGGTGCCCAAACCAGTGCTAGGTCCGATGATTAAGAAATTTGTCTGATTTAAAACTTACTTGAAGATTCGCCCATTAAAAATTACTACGTTTACGTGAACCACTAACACCAGTGACCACGGTTTTAAAGGTTATAAATATTTCACCGATACTTTGACTGTTGATAATTGTCCATTAGTGTCATTTTATTTTTGAAGGCACTATTTTTGGTTCCAAGAAGCTGAAAGTTCAAAAACATCTAAAAATGACACTTTTGGCCACATTTTTTCCATACTTTGTGTTAAAGCAACAGTGTTTTGATTTTGCTTACACCAAATCTGAACTTTAACTTTTTAAATTTAAAGTCTCACATGGCTAACCTGACCAGCCCTCTCTGGTGGCACTTTTAACGGGCTTTTCTTTGTTTTTTAAAACTTTAATTAAACTAAAAACGAGAATGGTTATTTGACTTCTCTAAGTTGCAATGTTTTTAAATTTCACACAAAAACCCGTGTTGGTGTTATTAATTATTTTTGATTTATTATTAAATAATAGTTGGTAATTACGGTTCAATCCCGGTAGACGGTTTTGTTTTAACGGTTGCTAAGTGACATTACAATTTGGTTAAAGCGTTTGAACTATCGATAAAACTTTATTGGAGCAGAGAAATAAAGAAAACCTTACAACATAAAAACAGATTCAAAGAAACAGAAGGGCAAAGAGTTTGAAATAGGGGACGACAATGCTCGGATAGATCTCATAAGTATATAGAGAATGACATAAACAACTACTGATCCAAATAGATAAGCCGAAACGTGGACAACAAAAAAGCAGCTTAAGAAAAAGCTAATTGCAACTGAAATTTGAAATTGGAAGCGAGTGTGTGATTAGTTTCGCACCACATCAGTGAGACATGGAAAGTTTGAAAATTACGCCAATTAAAAAAATAATTTAATCAAATAACCTGAATTTACGAAGAACGTCAATCTTATTTAGATCCTTACTATAGAAAAATAACCGATTCCTACTTTTGGAGTGTATGTCACGAGGAAAATTCTTACGATAATTTGCAGAACTAGCACCGATATTGGATAATAAACAAACTCATAAAAGAAAACAACAGAAAATTATGTAATTGTTTTATTTATTTTAGATTAATAAAAAAACAAACTTATTGAGTGTTTTGTATACTAAGCATGCAATTTAGCAAACGTCACAGCTTAACATATTTTGCACTATGTAGGTATATGTATATTTTTTTCGCGTCCGATATACAATTTCATTTGCTTTACATCTAAAAATGTTCTAAAATGTATTTTATACAAATATTTATTAATTAATTAAATTATTTATTTAAGCGTATGGTTAGAAACATTTGTAACATAAAATAATGCAATCAAATGTAAAGGCAATTACGAGCAATAATTTAATGTAAATAGTAACACATCAAATGTCATAAATTGGTACATTCTCTAATGAATTATAGGGTAGATAATTAAAAATATACATGTTTTACAAAATTTTAATTTTTGAAACTCCCCTATACATACTTTAGAAAATTTTTTAACCATCATTGCATTTTAAGCTTTAAGTGTTAATATAAAAATATCTTTTCTATATTTTCTTTTATATTTTTAAATTTTTAAACGCTCATCTACTAAAACTTGAAGAAGCTGTAGTGCAGACACATTCTATTAAAATACCGCTAGTGAAATATTAATCCACTGCCAGCTGGTAGTTCAGATGCCACAATACAGATGCGCGCGCCATTGTATATTTTGATTCAATTTCAACAAAATTTTTAATTTTTAAAATTAATTGCAACAAACTAGTGATATTAATAGTGATTACTCCTTCAATATGAGCCGCAGAAAAAAACCTAAGGTAAATTTCCAACAAATAAAAATGTTTATGTTAATGTAGGTTATTATTATTCTGCCGTTCTTCCAGGTTGAATATAAAGAACTTGAAGAAAAGTTTGATCACGGAGATGATGATAATACAACAGCCTCCGAAAAAACAAAAACTTTTTCTGATAAAAAGTTATCCATAGCTAGTTCCTCAAAATCTTCTAAAAAAGAAGTTAAAAAAGAAGAGGTGAAAAAAGATGAAAAAAAGGAACAGGATCCTGAATCTGAACTGGACGACCCTGTTGTAAAAGAATTATTTTCGGGCTTGGAAGGTGCTGCATTCCAGAGTCGAATGCCTTATGATAAAATGACTTCAATTGAAGCTGCATGCTTTCCGATATTGCACAAGCATGTTTAGCTACTGTTAAAGTTTATTTGCATGTCCGTAACCGTATTCTGCAAATGTGGTTAGAAAATCCTAAACAACAGCTATTAGTTGAACAATGTTTAGAGAAAACGGAAGCTCCTTACAACAGCGATGTGCCTCTTGTTCATCGAATTCATACATTCTTAGAAAGGAATGGCTTTATCAATTTTGGTATTTTTAAGCGTACTAAGCCATTACCAACAAAGAAATGTGGAAAAGTTATTGTAATTGGTGCCGGTATAGCTGGATTAGCGGCAGCCAGACAATTACAACAGTTTGGTATGGAAGTAATTGTTCTAGAATCAAGAGATCGAGTTGGTGGACGCATTGCTACATTTCGCAAAGGTGGTTTTAACATTTATAAAGACAGTTAACTAATAGTATCTTTTTAGGAAATTACATTGCCGACTTGGGGGCCATGGTTGTAACTGGTTTAGGAGGAAACCCTGTTACTGTTTTAAGTAAGCAAATAGATATGGAATTACATCGTATTAGACAGAAGTGTCCCTTGTATCAATCCAGTGGTGTTACAGTTGACAAGGATAAAGATGAAATGGTCGAACGTGAATTTAATCGCTTATTAGAAGCAACTTCTTATTTGTCACATCAACTTGACTTTAACTATGCCGGAAATAAACCGGTCAGTTTAGGGCAAGCATTAGAATGGGTCATTAAGTTGCAAGAGAAGCACGTCAAAGAAAAACAAATTCAGCATTTGAAAGCTGTGATTACATTGCAAGAAAAGTTAAAAACCACACACAAACTTCTTGTTGGTGTTAAAGAACATATGGAAGAAAATAACTTGAAGCTTAAAGAATTGGCAGCTATGACAAAGCGAAACGTTGAGTTAGAGTTTGCTTATAGAAGTAGCATTCGCGACCTAAACTCTTGTGCAAAGCAATGGGATCAGTTACAGGAGCAAGCTAAGGAAATTGAGGATAAATTGAAAGAATTGGAGAACTCTCCACCAAGGTAAAACGTTATCAATCATTGCAGAATGTATATTTAAACTTGTTTCGTAGCGATGTGTATTTATCATCTAAAGATCGGCAAATTCTTGATTGGCATTTTGCGAATTTAGAATTTGCAAACGCTACCCCGCTTTCGAATTTGTCTCTGAAGCATTGGGACCAGGACGACGACTTTGAATTCACTGGGAATCACTTAACAGGTGGGTGTTGTTTTAATTTACTGTAGTTGATTGTCTGCAACTTACAATGCAGACGTGCGTATGATGCACATATATTTTAATGTATTTAAAACCGTTTCTTTTACACAATTTTAAGAATTTTATTAAAAATATGCTGAAATTATATTGAATGTAGATTTTTGCTAAATACGGTGTTTATTAATTTTATGGAAAAAAATATTAAATTCTGAAAACAATGATTAATGAAGTTGTTGCTTGAACTTTTTGCTTATACAGTGTGTCCTCGGATGGACCTGACTATACTTGTAAACTTTCTTATTTCGCATTTTAGGAAGAACAGTCATACTTCATAAAAAGTTTTGCTTTTTTTAGTAAGTCTCCAGTTACTACCAAAATTTCGAAATAACGTACAGGGTCGCTAGAAAACGAAACAACGTGAAATTTGGTTAAGAGTAAAGTAGCTTTTATTTGAAAGGCAAGTCAAAGTACTGCTGAAAAGATATTTGAAACGTCAACACAAGCTTAAACATCTAATCTGAACGTTGTATTTTAAAGTTGATTATCACTTAATAGGTATTCATTTTGCCAATGTGATTGTCGTAGTTATCAATCATAACATAGAACGTTCTCATTGAATATTTGAGCTTCCATTGGATATTTCTAACAACTTTTTTTTAATAATAGTTTTACGTTCCGTTCAAATAAAACTTTCGTTTTCTAACGACCCTGTTGTATGTTATTTCCGAAATTTTGGTAGGACTGGAGACTTGCTAAAAAGCAGCAAAACTTTTTATGAAGTATGACTTTTCTTCATAAAATGCGAAATAAGAAAGTTTACAAGTATAGTTAAGTTCATCCGGGGACAAACTGTATAGCCAATATATCATTCAGTTGAATTCAGTGGCAATACAATACCTTCAATTAATAAAATTTATATATATATATATATATATATATATATATATATATATATATATATATATATATATATATATATATATGTAATATTGGCTTAAATGAATGCAAACCATCTCCACAAAGATGTTGTGGGTCTCTATCTTATCTTTGTGCCATAAAATAATGAATTATCTAATTTTCAAAAGGTTATAATAATTTAATGTTATGCTTGAACCTTGAAATAAAAAAAAAAACTTTTCGTAGTTTTTATATTATTGTGATTTACCTTATTTATTGTTAAAAAATGTATCTTGATTCAAAAAAACATAACTTTCGAGTTTAAAGTCGAAAATTTTCTTTCATTATAAAATATCAATCCCACTTTGTGTATGGTATTCATTATACTTAGTATAAAAAAACATACTTTTGAGTTAAATATTTCAGAGAAGACGTGTATAATTAGTAGTTATGCCTCCTGAACTTTGATATCTAATTATTTCATGTAAATTTTAAAAATCTTTAAAATTTAATATTAAAAAAAGTACAAACCATATTTACTTTTCAATGAAGATGCTAGATGTACAATGTGAAGTAATGGCTAACCTTTGACATAGAAGAATGACCCACGCTTTTCACTTATATTGCAAAATATTTTCGATGAAGATGCCCAACATGTACCGGATGATCAAATAAGAGGGTTGTCGTTGTCAGAACAGTTTTCATGTTTTAAAATCACGGCTAGAGCGCGTAACTTGACCTACTAGTCGAGTAATTCTGACTTTCATCACTAATTCAAGCTAATAAAGTTGTACCTTTGACCAGCGGAAAGTTATCAGTGAGCAACAAATAACATTTCATTCGTGACATATTGTTCAATATTTTCATAATAAAAGTGGTGGGGTACTTTGAATGTATAATTTTTCAAAATGCTATTTGTTTTCGGTTAGGCGTGACGGTTGAGTTGGGACTCGTTGGAAAGTCTTCCTTTGCTGGCACAAGCCACAATTTTCGTTTAGATCACATTACACCGATAGTAGGCGTTTTTTGGAAAGTGAGGGAGCGATTTTTATGAAAATTGAAACGGAATAGTATACATATAATAACACGATGGGAAAGGCCATGGAAGACTGAAGTCACCAGTGAAAACCACAGTTTGATATCATTGGTCTAACAGTAGATATTAGCAGTCAAAGTTAGCACTACTAGATTAAATGACTGAATAAGTAGGCTGACTTTATCTTGGATCAGAAGGCAGATAGAAAAGCAAAGAATTTTTGAAATGAACTGCAATTTTTCAACTTTGCCACTAGGGGCCGCAACAAGAATTGAAATAATAAAATTAGTGAGTTCCTTTGAAAAATATACCCCAAAACCGATACATAGTCATCTCTCATGGGGTTGAATGTCAAAAACTCTTGTGTTTCAACATAAGTTGAAAATCTTTCATTCGGTATTGATCTCCAAGAGCTCACTCTCAAACGAGATTTACTTTACACCATACTTGACACGATAATGTACAGAATAAGGGCGCATTTAATTTTTTTTATTGATGATGATATTGATGGCGCCATTTATTCGTCAGTTAAAGAAATGAACTGACGCATAATAGGTGGTATATGTCAAAATGGTTAAACAGCCAGGCCTACTTAAAATAAGTAGTAATAATTTTGTTTTTTTTACTTTGTGATGATGATCGTTGGCCAAAAAAAATTATACAAATTTCGTGTGTAAAGTTATTTACGGCGCTCAAACAAAGCTGCCGCGTCGTAAAATCCTACTTTCCACTCTCTAATGTAAATAACTATCTTTGGCCTCTTGTAATGTAAATATCAAATTAACATTGAAACTACAAATCTTGGAACGCCAAAATTAAATTACAGTCCACGCAAAAGCAAACAAAACCAACCCACCCTCCCCCAAATAAAAAATATAAAAAAAAAAAAATTATAAAAAAAAAAAAAAAAATAAAAAAAAAAAAAAAAAAAAAAACAACCAAAACAAAACTAAAAAAAAAAAATAATTATAATAAAAAAAAACAATTTTTAAGCAACAACACAAAAGAAAACCAAAAAAAAAAAAAAAATGAAAAAAAAAAAAAAAAAAAAAAAAAAAAAAAAAAAAAAAAAAAAGTACAGGGTGGCTGAGACTAAACGTTACTAACTTCACTCTGCTGTCATTTGTGTAGTTTTCATTTTCGCGCGTCAATTTTTTGACAGATTGAAGTTTGGTTAATTGTTTACATGTGGTCAAAAAGAATTGTTCTAAATTAATATCTTCATAAAAAAATCGTAATGGAATTCAAACGTAATAGTGTAATTGCACTGTATTTGGCTGGAAATTCACAAACAGCAATAGTTCGTCAGCTCCAGCATTTGAATGTGAATAAAATGTTTGTGTATCGAACCATAACTCGATACAACGAAACTGGTAGCATCGCTAAACGCAACAGAGGCGGTCCTAAAAAGACAGCAACATCAAAAGAAATGATTCGAAAGGTGAAGAAACGAATCCAACGAAATCCTCGTCAAAGTGCCAATCAATTAGCAGCACGTCTGCATGTTTCACGATACAGCATTCAAACCATATTGAAAAATGAACTACACTTGAAGCCCTACAAGATACAAAAAGTTCAAGATCTTACAGAGGCACAAAAAAAAGTTAGGCTTGAAAGAACACGAGCATTGAAGGCCTTGGCCGAACGTGATGAGATTCCAAAATTGTCTTTTCTGATGAGAAAATTTTCACCATTCAACAGTATGTGAATAAACAAAATGATCGTGTTTGGTTAGAGCACAAGTCCAACGATAATTTGGACGCAAGAGTTGCCATGCGCAAGCAATCACCAGCTTCTGTTATGGTTTGGGCTGCAGTGACTGCGGATGGACGCACTCCTCTGGTTTTCATCGAACAGGGAGTCAAGGTAAACCAAGAGGTGTACCGCCAAAAGATCCTTAACGATGCTTTGCTACCTTGGGCACGTAAACACTTTGGTACGAACCGTTGGACATTCCAACAGGACTCGGCACCGTCACACAAAGCTCAAGCGACACAGCAATTTTTACAAAATTGCGTTCCGCGGCTGATTTCGTCGAAAGAATGGCCACCATATTCACCGGACTTGAATCCCATGGATTTCTCCATATGGTCCATTTTGGAGAGTAAGGTGTCCACTAAAAAATACGAAAGTGTTGATGCATTGAAGTCAGCTCTTGTTCGAGAATGGAATAAAATTCCGCAAGCCCACGTTCGGTCAGCATGCAATGCTTTCTATGGAAGACTGAATCAAATAATCAGAGCCAAAGGAGGTCATATCGAGCAGTAACATGTTTTTCATAAAATGTAATTTGTTTTTAACATATTCCACGAAATTTCAATAAAAAATAATCAAAATTTAAAAAATTACAGCGTTTTCATTTGGTAACACTTGGTCTCAGCCACCCTTTTTTTTTTTTTTTTTTTTTTTTTTTTTTTTTTTTTTTTTTTTTTTTTTTTTTTTGTAAAACCCTGAATTTACAATCAACCTGTATAGGGCAAACCAAGAGACCTATTAAAACTCGTTTTAAAGAGCACTTAGCTCAAATATCATCGCTCAGATAGGTCCAGTGTATGCTTGAAAATGGCCATAGAGTAGGCGACATTGATTTAATTAAGAGGATTGAAAATTAAAACGAACTGATGATGATAGCTTAGCTACTGAAACACGTGTCCAAGTATAGTTTTTCGGTGCAGTTTTTTGGTTTATTAAAATAGACGTTGCAGTTTAGAGTTCCATTCCTTTGAAAAATAAGTATACTAAATAAACAATTTACTGTTAAATGGTAAAAAAATAATGTGATTTGGAATATTTTTAGTTTCAGGTAAATGATTAGCGCCATCTTATGTATTGTGAATTACAATTCACTTCACGACCAATAGTGACAATTGACATCAAAATATTTGCTTCAAATTTATTTCCTCACGTGAATGTAAATAACTATTAATTTATTCCATTCGACGTAGTAGGAAAATTATTGGTATTGGTTGTTTTCAATACACAATTGGTACCGTCCACCGTCTCTACGTTTATCACGATTAAAAATTGAAGTTACATAACCAAAATCAAAATCGATGTTTGGACGTTATTCACCAATTCATCAATGCCCTTAATGTATTGTACGTAATATCCTTAAAAAAACCCAAAGAAAATAATCTAAAAGAGGAAGATCTCGAGATCGATCAGGTCGGCCAACGAATCCCACCCACCGGATAGGAAACTTTAAAGATAAATTATCTGTTACTATTATTATTACTATTATCTGTTATTAAATTATTATATTATTGTTTTGATGCTGCTGCAATGAAAGATTATCTAAACAATTTTCTAGATGAGTCCCAAGAATGTCCTCTAAATATCTTCTAGAATTTAGTGTCCTCTCATGAATATGGTAGTCAAATCTTCTAACTTTAATTCAGCACCAACGGGCTCAACCCAAATTTTTCCTACCTTCTTCGTGTAACTGTTATATGATTATTAATATCAGACCAATATGTGTATTGTGGGTGTTGAAAATTTTATCACTACTAACGTGTGAAGCAAGATAAATTCAACGTTTTCAGTTGATTGTCTGTTTATACAGGGTTTATACTGATATTATATGGTGAAATTTCCAGACTTTTTCTGGTTTTCCATGACATTTCCCATATACTTTCCATGACTTTGACAACACTGATTTCGATATTTATTGTAAAGTATCTGCATCGGTAGACTTAGCAATTTTGAAATTGAAATTTTTTTTAATGATACATTACGACGTAAATAAAAAAATGTATTAGTCTACTACTCATCAAAAAACAAATAAAATTAACATATTATAACTCTTCAACATAAATTTTTATATAATGTAATACATTACCATTTCTGAAGGAAGGGGGGTATGATAGAAACAGCCATAACTGTTTTTCTAAGTCAATATTTTATTTTTATTATGAATATTTAAGATTTTCCACAAAAAGAACTCCTTTTGATTTACATCGTTCAGAAGCACCAGTTTCAATAAATGTGCATTAAACGTAATGAACTAATTACTCCCTTAGAACAAAATGGATTTGTGAAAGGTAGATTAACAATGATTAACTTATTACAATGTGTGAACGAGTGGACAGCTTCTTTACATGACTGAAAATATAAACACTTTTGTTTTAAATACCAAATTTTGATGTTTGTGAAAATCTTCTTAAAGGTGATTCCACGTCAAATCGGCAAGTATTTTTTTTTTGGTTTCCATATGACCATCTCAGAAATTTATCCAACTTGGTACAGTTGTGGATAGGCATAAAGTAGATACTTTCCCAAAAATTGGAACTCTTAAAAGTGATTCGTTTTTGAAATAAAAATGTTTATAACTTTTATCAAAATTTAGGCTGCACATGCATTTTTTTTACATTTCCGTGAATAACTTTTTGAGATAACCAAACCAAATTTGTCATTTAAACTAAGTTTTGTACGAGGAATTCAAATATTCCAACCCCAAGCTTCTACCACCAATACTTCCTGAGGTATCACATACATCCAGGGCTTTATGAGGGGCCAAAATACCCATGTGGACATACAATCAAAAATAGAAGAAAGTATGGGGAATCTTACCAAGATATTTTCAAATTGGTGTCAGACCTAGTATCCACAAAAAAAAATTTTATTTGCTCGTTTTTTAGTAACTTGTGCACCGTGCACTTTTTTTTTTACTGCAAAACTGTACTGACTGTACGATTGGGCGGTGTCCAACATTGCAAACATTAAATTTGTATATATTTCTGAAGCAGAAGTGTCACAGCACGTTCAAAGTTTGCAAGCACGACTAGGAGGTGCTAAAACAGTCCAGGAACAAGAGGGAATCACTGCTTCTCTTCTGTAAGCACCTACCAGCTTAGGGTTAGCCGACTGTCAAATGGCCTAGGAACTTCGGATTTTATAGCAACTGTTTATGCAAACCTGGCGAATACGTTGCTTGCTTGTATGGAGATCAATGGTGGCTGGGAGTCGTCCTGGAAATTCAGACGAATTCGATTTTGTCAAAATAAAATTCATGACCCCTGCAGGTCCAAGCAAGTCATTTCATTGGACGAGTGCTTTGTCCCCCCACAGCATATTGTACATGTAGTGGAAACACCAAGCACATCCTCTACCGGTCGGACTTACAAACTCCATGATACGACAATTATAGCCATTGTTTAAAATGCAGAATTCATAACTTCCTGATAATTTGTTTTAAAGTGGCCGACTTTTTTATTTTTAAAGTGAATATAATAATGAATGGTGAAATTCGTCGTTTTTATTATTATTTTTAAAGTTTTTTCTAAATTGAACCACTTTTTTTAAGATAATTCAGTAATTTTTACAGCGAGAAAATGAAATATGTTTTTAACAAACTTTGCAAGAGAACAAAAAATTAAATAAAAAAACTTCTGTGCAATCAATTCCTTGGTGCAATATTGTAGTGTGACACATTGCCTACAATTTCTTCTAATAATACAATTTTACGCTTAAACAAAACAATAGTGTACTAATTTTATCTTACATGAAAACTTACCTCAATTAAATACCCATCTATTCTACCGCTTAATACAGCTTTCATAGTTTAGTATAAGTATTGCTCATTTTAGTTCAATAAAATATGATCGGAAGATTTAATGTCATTTTACACTGCGGCACACAATTTACTCAAAAAATGAGTAAATTAATATTTTTTTTGTGGAAACTAGGTTTGACACCAATTTGAAAATATCACGGTAAGATTCTCCATACATTCTTTTATTTTTGATAAAAATTCCGTGAATTTGTCTGTATGTTCACATGGGTATTTTTGACCCCTCATGAAGCTCTATATGTAGTCATAACTCAGGAAGTATTGGTGCTAGAACTTGGGGTTGGAATTTTTGAATTCCTAGTACAAAACAAATGACAAATTTAGTTTGATTATCCCTAAAACTTGAAAAGTTATTTACGGAAACGTCAAAAAAATGCATGTGCAGCCTAAATTTTGTTAAAACAATAAAAAAATTTATTTCAAAAACTAATCACTTTTAAGAGTTCCAATTTTGGGCAAGTATCTACGTAATACCTATCTACAATTGTACCAAATTGGGTAATTTTCTGAGATGGTCATACTGAACACTTTACTCGAGTTGACATGGAATGACCCTTAACTGAATTGGCGCTTTTCTAAGTAACAGGAATTCGGCAGTTCTATGTCAATAGAACAACAGTGTTAAGTGGAGTATCTCAGGGATCAGTGTTGGTCCGTTATTGTACATTTCATACTCAAGTGATCTTAATGGTCATATTAAGAGCAAAAAGGCAATATATGCAGACGGCACTAAGTCAAATTCTTAACACATCTTATCTCTAGAGTGGTTTAAATACTATTTTAAGTAGTGCTCGTAGTGGTTGTTGCCACTCAACATAAATAAATGGGGAAGAACAACACACATTTGAAATATTCTATAAATGGACAGGATTTAAACAATGTTATACAATGATCTCAGTGTTATAATTAATGAAAATCTCACTTGGTCTGTTCATGTTGCATTATTGAATACTGCGGAGTCTTATGTTGTTCAGAGAGTGCGCAACAAAAAGCTAATGGAAAATGTTCAATGTAGAGCTATTAGATTGTCCTTCAAACGTAGAAGACAAGATTATTCTGAAAGATTGACATTTGGCCAATCCGACATTTCAAGATCTTCGCCTTCGTGGTGATTTCATTTTAATTTTTCGTATCTTTCGATACGATTACGGAAATCTAAACCAGATAATCGACTTCGTGAAACACTGAAAAATGGGTCATTTGTTACTAATTCGCGAAATATTTTTATTTCAAACTGTATGTTTTCTATATACTACCTTACTTCCAGAGGTCATTAATGCTCCGTCGATAAACGTGTTTAAAAATTTTTTGTTTTTCAGATGTTTTGTTTTCTTTTTTGTAAATGTTTTTATATTCGCATTGTTTAGTTCATCATTGTTTATATATATATATATATATTTGTAATAAAATCTTTGGGGTTTAAACACTTAATAATATTAAAAATTCAACGTTTCCCACGCTAACACCTTTTCATAATTAATAAATAACAATCTTAGTCTCTATCGATTTTGAACCTTGAATTCGCTGGACCAATAACCTAGCATACTATCGTATCATGGTAATGTTGTTTTGCATATTTTGTTGTTCTATTTGTTGGATATTTGGGGATCTTCTATCCTGAGGTAAAGTTAATAACGGTTTCAAGTGTTAGGTAAACCTTTTCCATCATCTCGTTTATTAATGCAACTAGGACGTCTTTCTATCTCGATTTGTTCTCTAATGAGGCGGTTACATAAATGTTTTTCTCTTCCTAGCATTTTGTATTTTCAAAATCGATTTTATGTCCTGTTTGGTGATGATGTTCAGCTAGAGAATAAGTTAAACATCCTTTTCGGACTGCTAGTTTGTGTTCTTCTCTTCTCGCAGAAATACGTCGATTGGTTTGTCCAACGTAGAGATGTTACATCCTCCGCAAGGAATTTCGTAAAATGCCTTGATCTTCTAAAGGAATAATATCTTTTTCATGTTTATACGTGAAAGAATAAAGCATTATATATATATATATATATATATATATATTTGTATTGTAAACCTTATTGGAAATATGTTTATAAGCGAGTTTATAAGTATCAATCTTAATTTATTAGTTATGGTTTTATTGTTCACATTATTTAGTTTTCTATTTTGTTATTAATTATAAATACTTTGGCGTTGTAAATTTAATTTTAATTTGAATGGGTTTATGCGGGTTTATGGGATTCTGGTTTTTTAAATTTAGTTACAGTTTTACTGTTAATAACAGTTTTCTGTTTTTCATTGATCATTGCTACTTTTGCTTAAAAGGGTTAGTATGTTTTTAAAAACCATTAATTTTCACAAAAGTTGGAAGTGTAATTTTTATATATACACTTTCCTTTTCTTGAAATTGTAAACGTTGTACCACAGTAGCCATCTACGAATGCAGTAGTTGATTTCATATAAAATACATGGAAAAAATTTGGTATTAAATTTTTTTTGCGCAGGTAACTGCGCATTGGCGCCATTGTGCCATCACATTTTTGTGCCGATTTGTACCTGTGTTTTTACTAGTTTTGTACAGTTTCTTGTGATACAACATTTCCTTACGAATCTGAAGGACCTCTGAAGTTCAGCAATATTTTGTATTCTCTGTCCTGACTAACTGTTTTTCTATTATTTTTTTTGGTATTTCTTTAACTTACTATTTTTTTCGTCATTGTCGTGACTGGCGCTTGGACCGGTCCATTATATGTCGTCATGCAATGGCTGTGCTGTTATTTTGTATG
Organism: Abscondita cerata; assembly: GCA_030710515.1. Lineage (NCBI taxonomy): Eukaryota > Metazoa > Arthropoda > Insecta > Coleoptera > Lampyridae > Abscondita > Abscondita cerata. The sequence goes on from JALBCR010000193.1 coordinate 292,408, forward strand.
TTCTTATTTACCTTCTATAATGTTTACACACTTAATTAATATTATTACATGTGAATACTAGGGTGGGTAAGGGTTGGCATGTTTAGGTTTTAGTGGTTTTCCTAAACCTTGAAGCAAATGCTTTGCCAAGACGAACCAATTCAATATTGAACACGGTTTCGTCACCACACTATACAGGTTTATACTGATCTTTTGGGGTACCATACATAACACTTACATCACAATACAATATTTGTATAATGTACCATACGAATAAATAATAAATAAATATTTCCTCAGTAAAAAACAAGGATTATAGTGGTGAATTACATGACTACAACGGAAACAAAACGTAGGTTAGAGCAGTAACTAGTGGCGCAATTTTGTGTATAGTAGTGTATAAAAATTAGATAAGTAAACGATTACAATTTAATAAAAATTAAACTGTTAACTTCTTCAAAAAACTTAATAATGTGTTGCTCCACCACGATGTCTTGTGCACTCATTAACACGTCTGGGCATACATACAAATGCTTTGCCAAGACGAACCAATTCACTATTGCACACGGTTTCGTCACCACACTATACAGGTTTATACTGATCTTTTGGGGTACCATACATAACACTTACATCACAATACAATATTTGTATAATGTACCATACGAATAAATAAATATTTCCTCAGTAAAAAACAAGGATTATAGTGGTGAATTACATGACCACAACGGAAACAAAAACGTAGGTTAGAGCAGTAACTAGTGGCGCAATTTTGTGTATAGTAGTGTATAAAAATTAGATTAGTAAACGATTCACAATTTAATAAAAATTAAACTGTTAACTTCTTCAAAAAACTTAATAATGTGTTGCTCCACCACGATGTCTTGTGCACTCATTAACACGTCTGGGCATACTTCTAATGAGGTGATCGATTTCTTCTTGAGGTATCTCATCCTCATGCTATCTGTAACTGATGCTGCAAAGCCGCTAGAGTTTGTGCAGGGTGAGGTAAATTGAGTAATCTTCTTCCCATAATATCCCAGACGTGCTCGATGGGCGAAAGATCGGGAGATCTTGGTAGCCAAGGCAACAAAGCAATTTGATTGGCCTCAAAATGAGCCAAAGAAACCCTAGCAACATGAGGTCGTGCGTTGTCTTGTTGGAATGTGCTGTTGGGGATGGTCTGAACATAAGGTACAATATGGGGGTCTACGACCTCCTGGATGTAGCGCGCAGCGGTCATGCTACCTCTAATGAAGACCAAAGGTGACCTACTTCCAATAGCAATAACTCCCCATACCATAACTCCAACTGTGTGGTGCACATGCCTATTCACAGAAAATTGGGGATCTTGTCTTTCACCGCGCCGTCTTCTCACCCTTGCACGACCGTCATGCATACCCAAACAGAATCTGGATTCATCAATAAAGACAATTGAATTCCATTCTTGGTCCTAATTTGCCGGTTCTCTACACCACGCTAGACGATAACGTCGATGCTCTGGAGTCAGTGGTAACACAAAAAGGGGGCGGTATGAAAAGAGCCCAAAGGTTCTTATCCGTCTATAAACGGTTCGCATCCCAATCGGTCTTCCATGTTCTTCAAACCACTGGTCCGCAATCGCCCGTGTAGAAGAGAAGCGGTCCCGTAAAGCCAATAGTCTAAGACGGCGATCTTCGCGTTCTGTGGTTCTTCGACGACGTCCTGTACCTCTCGCTCTTCGTGTACGGCCCTCTTGGTTCCATGCTCGAACACAAACTGCCACAGTGTTTAAACTCCGTTGCGTTCTAGCGGCTATATCTCTCATAGACAAACCAGCCTCACGCAATCCCACAATTCTACCTCTATCAAACTCGCTTAATTGCCGAAAATTATGGCGTCTTCGCACTGGAGGCATTGTGATTGAATTAAAGAAGCTCTTTGAAATGCAATTTAAATCGCTTAAATGACAACTGTACTTACAAATGCTTAATTAATTGTTTTAGGGCTACTTAATCGTAAGTGTTTTTGAATGAGGTTAACAAAACAACCGCTAGGGCAATATGGCTGAAAAACTGATCGTTTTTTATCTTAATATAAACAAATATATTCCCAAAAAAAATTTACAAAATATTCATTATTACTGGGTTTTCTTCTTTCTATGTCACTTAGTATATTTGACAAAAATGTTAACTATTCAACAAAGATTATGATGGTATTGGGGAAGTTTCGTACCAGTATGCAATTGAAAAATTTCTCGAAAAATATCCAGATGTACCCATTGCGTTGAGGAGGATGATCCAGCTAGTGCACTAGCTATGCATTCGTTAAGAGAAAATCCCAAGTTGAGACTACGAAAAAGACCAGTGGAGGTTAGTTTTAGCAAGAGTCACTTATTTTTGCATGACCGATTCTTTCACAATAATATTTTGTTTTCTGATGAAGCAACGTTTACAACAAACGGAGTCGTTTCTTCTCAAAATTGTCGATATTGGTCTAGTGAAAACCCTCACTACAGGATTAACTGTAATAGTCAAAAACAGTTAATGCTTGGTGTGCGGTTTTATCGGATCGAATAATCGGATCGTATTTTCTGGAAGATACATTAAATCAGGAGGTCTATTTGTATTTGCTGGACAACTTCTTAATACCTGAATTAGATGATCTTCCGTTGGAGCAAAGGCGTAAAATGTACTTTCAACATGATGGATGTTCGTCACACTCGACTTTGCTAATTGTAGGATGGCTGGATGAATATTTTCCTGGGCGATGGATGGGACGTTATGGATAAATATTTTTCAGGCCCTATAATATTAATTTTTATCTATAAAAAAAAAAAAAAAACAAATGATAAACACAATAAAAACCCCAAAAAAAACAAAAAAAAAAAAAAATTAAAATATATTAATAATTTTTTTATTCTTAGTGTTCCTACATTATTATTCTTATTATTTTTTAATTATAATTGAATATTAAATTTTAAAATATTTTTCTTTCCTTCACCATCTCTCTGTTTAAACAATCCTCTCTTAAACTCAAAATATGCCATTTTAATTAAAAAATTTTCTTTTTTAGAACAATTTATATTTTTTAAAAAAGAGCAGACTTATAGTAGTAGTAGTAGTAATCTGGTTTATACTAGATGGAGCTAGCGTTTTTAGAACTCAAAATATGACCGTTTTAGCGCTAAAAAAATTATAACTATTTGTCTTTTTCACAATAGGACAAAACCTGCGTATTTTTATGCATATATAGTCAGAGGAACAAAGTTATAGTAGTTAAAAATACCAATAATCTGGTTCAAACTAGATGGCGCTAGCGGTCATGAAACTCAAAATATGGCCGTTTTAGCGTTAAAAAATAATAACTTTTGGGTTTTTTCGACAATAGGACAAAATATATGCTAGATTTTGTTATATCTTCGAAAAGGCCAAAAAATGGCCATAAATCGGCGATTTGCGGCATGTATCGTATTTGGACCATCGTGTTTAGCGCACCAAAATACCCCGTTATACGTTGAAAAAGTTCATTGGAATTTTTTGGATTTTTTTGCTGTAGGAAATTTCCTAGGATGACCGGACTAGTATGTATTCTTCTAAACCCATGTAGCGATAAAAATTTGCATTGTGCAGTACAGCCCAGCAATGAAAAATAGTCGGACGATCATGAATTTTGTAAAATGTCAGTTTAATTAAGTTAAAAAAAGTAATTTGGTTAAAAATTTTTCAAAAATTTGACTTTTCATGTTATTTTTTTTTTTCCACGTTTTTTTTTTTTATTTTATAAAATTTCCTTTTTTTTATGTAAAATAATAGAAAATTATAAAATTAGGAAGTTTCCATTTGAAAACTTCACTTGAAATCATTTCTTTAATTTAATTTTTTATACGAGTTTTTGATTCATCTGTAGTTATTTATTATCAAAATATTGACACAATCGACTAAAGGAAATTCTCTAGTACTAGTAACAAATAACAAAGTTTCATATAGGGAAATAAATATTGGGTCTAGAATTATGCGTAGAAGATTAAAAATATAATATTAAAAATAATCAAGTTAACTCCAACTTTCAGCATAACCAAATTTGTCGCCATCTTGAAAAATTTTAGACCTGTTACTCCCTATTTGATTTAGTACACTCCAAGACGTTCAAGTATTATCAAGATATTTTCTTAAAAATCTATTATGTCAGTTCATTGTGGGAGACTCTGAATAAGTTATGAAGTTATATGTAATTTATAAGATTTTAAGTAAAACCAATGAACCTTTGCTAAAAAACATTTTAAGTTTTTGTTACGTTGTTTTTCCCTTATTAATTTTCCCAATAGCACCGGGCCTTCTATAGGGAGGCTAGGTAGGATGCAATTAAAACACCATAAGTATTTGTGGATGCCGACGTTTCGAACGTTGAATGTGCGGTCTTCCTCAAGGGTCAAAAATTCGTTGGTGCGAATCTCATCTCTTTGAATCAGCCTTTTCTTTTTTAAATTATAAATCAAGACTGCACAATTCAGCATTAGAAATATCGGCATCCAAAAATACTTATGGTGTTTTAATTGCATTTTACCTAGCTTCCCCTATAGAAGGCCCAGCACTGTTGGGAAAATTTAATTTTTTATTTCTGTGTACCATTATTTACGTTCAAATAAAATTAGTCTTAAAGTAATTTTCCGTTACATAAATTCTAATAAAAAAAAAAAAAAATATATTATTATTTAAAAAGTGTTTTTTAATGAAATTTAATAAACAGAAAAATTAAACATAATATTTATCTACAAAATGTTTAATACTTCTATTCAATTCTCAAACGACATGTTCACATACCTTAGATTAATATTTTTTATTCTAAAAATAAATTCGTTTATTAACGTGGTTAACCTTTTGCGTTATGTATTTTTCATAATGTCCCTTTCACAATCATAGTTGCTTAATTTCTTGCTTGACATTTTATGTGCAATTTATATCTATATGAGCTCTTATTAATAGTCATTTTATTGTTGCTTTGTGTTTTCATTCATATATACGGGTCTATAACAATAAATCGTTATAGTTGTTAATTTTGAAGTTGAAAATAACACGGTTTTGATATATATATTTATATTTATATATTTGTCAATTTGTCAAACTCTGAATTATTTAGTTTATTTCTGTACTAAAATATAGGGGAATTGCAATGACGTACAACATGTAGAGCAGTACTAATTACATTTTAATCGCTCACATATCATGTAATATCCATTATCTGTAATTGCCAATAATTTTTATTTTAGGAAGAGTTCAATTTTAGAATGGAACAATCACGTATTTCAAATTTTTTAATGGTTAATTTGAAAATCGTTTTTACACTTTTAGTTACTAATATCATTGATTATAAAGTAACTTTATAATCAATGCTAATATGTACTTTTAACGGATGCGCGTCTAATTCATAAACTACAATATCCAACAATAATTAATTAGTTACGTATGTTATAGTATCCTTTGTTTTGATGAATTTTAAAAATCCTAAACGGAAGACTACCTTGCAACTGTATAACGGGAACTACAGAAGTAATTTGACCTAATGACTATTTTACCTTTTTTTTTAGAAATGTAATCACGCTATTGTTCTAAATTGTGATTAATATATTTCAAACAGTAAATCAGTGTTGTATGCGGTATTTCCTTTGATACGTATTTAAAAGTACCTGAAAGTAGATGGAAGTTAGCGTCATCGAAATTTATGAAGTCATATTCTGCAATGTTGCCAATTCGTCAAAGTGATTTTAATGAGGTTATGTTCTATCACTTCTATGTTAATGTTTGAAGGATATGAAATTCTAACTATGTAATTGAATTTTAAAATTTATTTTTATTGAATAGAAACAGTCTAGGGATATGGTAATTCCAGTAGCAGAGTAGAACTTTTGAACAACAGTAGAAGTTACACTTTGAAATATAAAACAAAGTCTTACTCGTTATAATTTTATTATATAAACTCAATACTACCGATACCTTGTAACAAATCACTTATCATGTAACAGTTACAATGTAAGAGTGCTCTATTCAATGCAGGATAGCCAGTTGATCATTTCCACGGAAAGAAATCAATTTTTTGTGAATCCTTGTAAGTGGTACTTATGCTTTATTTTAAATTCACAAAGATGCTGTGTTATCAATTGGAACACTACTGTCCTCATTTAAATTAATAATTATGGGAGCTATAGCGCATTCACTCAAACACTACTTCTCTATCCACCATTTTTAACAAATCTTCACAGTGTCGTATAGAATTTGCCCATGCATCTTTTGGTATAGACGTTAGGCTTCATGCCACATATGAATACAATTTTCAATCGATTTTCCTTCTCTTCCTATGTGCTTATTATAATAAGTTTTGTAATTCTCCTATATGTTCAATGGGATTAAATATGCAATGGTAAGGAGGAAGGCGTAGTACTTTATGGCCAACTGTTCAGCCAGTTGATCGGCTGCATAAACTTTTGGTGGTTTATTTCTAAAAATGAATAGTTTGATACATGCAACTTTTGAAAAACATTGATTTACCTGTCAACAATATGTAGTAATTCTTTCTTTAAAAAATTAATTTGAAAAGGAATATTTTTTTCTCTTCAGCCACTCTTGAATTTGTATTTTAGTTGTCGAGCTGTTTGGTGCTTTACTAATTAATGTACTGTGATATGGGGGCGTTATCCATTATAATTGCTGAAGGTTTATTTAAATTTTTAATATTTGTGCTCAAACCAATGTAAAAAGTTTTTTTGGTTCATCTCTCCATGGTAATCAGAATTTCTTGTGGAGGAACTGAATATTAAATCAGCATCCGGAATGAATCCTTCACTATTCCAGCGTGAAGTACAATATACCTGTGATCACAGAAGTTAATTAAAATCATAAATAGATTAAGCATAACTAACCTTTTTCCATCAACTTTTGTCGTTTTGACACTTTTAAATCATCATCTTGCAAGAACGACCAATTGTTCCATTTTGGAAGATCCAAGTTTCATCCTAAATAAACAAAATACAAAAATGCCTTCTTGTTTGATTCGTATATAATGTTTTAAAATCGTATGCGTTTTAATACAACATCGGGCAGTTCCATTAAACCTCTTCTAGGGTTATCTTTTGATATTTGAATCAATATTTTTAAAATGGTGTTCAAGAAGTTTCACACCTTTTAAAGTTCCTGTGCTTAAGGAGCTTTTGTTTCGGTAATTTCACAGTTATGTGTTCACCTGTTAATTCAATATTTATAAAATGAATTATTTAAGTTTTCTTACTTACAGTTTTTATACATTCTATAAATTGTATTTCTAATAGCCCCTTCATGAAATTATCGACATCAGTTACAGGTCGAGAAATTTTCCTGTTCGATTGTGAACCAGTTATACTCCATCGTTAACTTTTCGACTGCTCTATGTACGGTAGAAACACTAATATTTAACGCAGCTGCTACTCGCTACAAACAAGTTATAAGTATTTTATTTAATGACTTATTTCTTTAAACATACCTCCCGGACATTACCTAATGGTAGAAACGGACCACCTGCAACTCGTTCCTGCTCGGAAAAAGCATTCAGGGAAGCTATGAACTCATAGCCGCGATTCCTAACTCCTTTCCGGGCATGTTACCAAAAACACCTTCACTCGCAAAATAATAATATATTTGTTCTGAAAAGAACAGTTTTAAATGTACAAAACGAAGACGGTAAACAAACGCACGTAACCTCAAACACTGACAAAAGGAACCGGCAACTCAGGAAAGGTGTACCAACATATCGAAAATATTTTTCTTATAAAATTCGTAGTATTTTTCACTTTTGTAAAAAAACTTGTATGGTACGGATTTTTACGTCATACATCACGTGATATTCATCTAGTTTTAATCCAAGTTTAGTTCTTGTACGCAAAAAAAGACATCTACGTCAGAACCCATGTTTATGTGAATTGAAGCGCAACCTTAGTTTTAAACCCAGTTTAGTCACAGAATAATAATGAATGACTAACTAAACAATAATACTCAGGTCTTGATGACATTTGAAACTTTTAAGGTTTACGGAAAGTTAATTTAAATGTTTGGTTCGTTATGAAATTTATTAAATACAGCCCTGTCTGTAGGTCATATAATTTTCAGTACGGTTCTGATTTGTAGCTCAACAAAATGGCGAGGTGACTTAAATATTTCAAAGGTGACGACAATGAGTTACGCTTCTGAATATAATTATTGAAGTTTGGTTTAATTAGTAAAGCCACTTTCACTTATCTTCATCACCCAAAATTAACGCACCACAAAAAAGTAACTCAAATTAAATTTTTGTCAAAACCGCTTGTTCGATTTAAACGTGTTTTTTTTTTAAATGGCAGGTTGGCTCTTCCAGAATGTTAGTGCAGTAACTGTATTTTAATAGAAAACTTTTTTTATAAATACCGGATGTTGCAGTCATAGCGTGTTTTTTTCCCCAAAATTTGTAACACTATGCAGGTTTGTACATTTATATTATTAAAAAACAAGAAGTGCGGTAATTGTCAAATATAGACGCTTGTTATTGAATTGTTAATGTTAGTCCTTAGATATGTATCTTGCAAATTCATTTATTGACCAATATGCAACGTGAAACGCGAACTCTTACTCGCGGAGAATGTACTCAAACAATAATATTGTTTAAAGAAGGTTTGGGTTACCGAAGAATTGCTGAACGATTTCATATAACTTATTAAACCGTTTCACGAGTCATACAAAGATATAGAAAGACAGAAAGTTATGGTCGCAGACCGAGACAAGAAAGACACTGCGCAGTAAGACACCGTTTTGTTACAGTTCGGACCCTTCAAACTCAGATTCGAGATGCTCATGGTTTACAAGTTTGTACAGAAACTGTTCGTCGCCGACTAAGGGGTAGACAATTTGAGATCTAGAATTGTTGTCGAGGTCCAGTTTTAACTAGATTTCATTGGAGATCTAGGCTAAATTTTCCCAGAGAACATTGCAACTGGTTAGAGGCTGATTGGCAACATGAGTTATTTACGGATGAGTCCCGGTTTTGTTTGTACAACAAATTTCGGACATTTAAAACAGGTAAACGTTTAGTATTCAATGAGAAGGACAAAATTAATAATCATCAGGAGTTTACAATTTAAAATGTTAATATAATTCATAGGACAATTGTGATCGTTTTTAGAAATAAACATCCAAAGGAATGAAATTTTGCAAAACATATTTAGGAATCAAACCATTAATTAACTAATTATAAAGAACTAAAATTTTGGAAACCTTAGAAATTAAACGTGATTTAAATAAACAAGACCTTATTTTAAATGGGCAAATACCAAATTAGCCATTTGTAAATGTTGATAAGTAAAAACAATTGTTATGTTTATTACAGTAATATTACACTACGTTACTACATTAACGTGCATTTTATACTTTTCTGACTTAAAAACAAATATTTTCCATAACAAAACATTGATTTTTGGACAAAGGCCATGATTAACCAATGTGATAAAAAAGTGAATGTTTTATCAGAGAAAGTTTAATCTCTGAATCAAAAAACATCGCTACTTTCACTTTTAAAAATCTCCCATTATATTTTTTTTTACTATGAAAATATTTAACTGCAGATGAAAGTTGAACTTTTATGAAATCATCATATTCATGGTAGTTTACAGTTTCAAATTATAGCTTCAAGCTTTCAATTTTGTTAATTCGGTACCAAGCCTACCTATACCATAACAAAAGCTATCACATTTTATGTTGTTTATATGTATGCAATTAAAAGAGAACAACTAATACATGTACCAGCTGTTAACTGCTCCACTATAAACGCGAAAGACTGTACCTTCGCTTTGGTCGTTACGTTTCCAATGTTCCTAACTCTATTATAATCTTTGACTTGTTTCTTTGTATTTCGTTTTGCGTTTCAATAAATAAAATATTTTCAATAAAATAATGTTATGCTATAAAAAGGTGTATCTCATGTAATAGGATAGATAATGAAGTAAATAAAAAAATGAAATGTTAAGAATAGATAAGATATGAATATAAGTTGAAAGTGGTGTATCGATTTCTTTCTCAAAACTTTGTCAATATTGTACAGGATGATCCAAAATGACACATGTAACACCATGTATTTCGTTATTTATATGCAAAAATAAATATCTTATTAACCTGCTATAGGTTTCTTTTTATTTAATTCTTCTGGTTTTTAAAAAATTATTGATATTTTCTACATCAGCACCACAACTGTGGTGGTTAAATCATGGAGGAATTGTTTATTGACTTAAATGAACTTAGAAAATAGTTAATACATTATGCGCCAGTTGCATAGAACTTCTTTAAAGTGAACCTTGGTTTAGATATAGTTGAATCCGAGGGTAACTATAGCGACGATTGTTTTTAACCAACGAACGGTTCAATTGAACCATGTTTTATACAACAGGCCCTCAACGTGTCATAATAGGGTAGTAAAAGGAAGTTCATTATTTTGCCTGGAATTGAAGGTTTTAATTACCATAGTCAGAATGCCGTTTTGTCCTATAATTTGTTGCCTTTGTGGAAGTAATTTCATTTTGCTCCTCTGACGGAAGCTCTAGTCCTATTGGCAAAAAATTGAGACCGTCGATTTTCACAAGCTTCTCTTGAAGCGAATTGTTAACTAGCAAAATTGTTCGCCATGGACAGGAACAGATGGTAACGTGGTGCCAGGTCCGGACTATATGGTGGATGCGTAAGAAGCTACTGGAGCTTTTGGCGAGTCATTATTATTGCCGTTGAGGAGCAGCTCCTTGTCAATCCCATTAAACACACAGCAAAACCCTCCTAGCAATCAATCCTGGCTTGGCCGTGTTTCCGCCGGTTCACCGCGATTCGACCACGACCGTTTTTGCTAGGCGTTGTCGTAAGTGATACACTACATCACCCCTCACCAACCGCTTTAGGAATGAGTTGATTTTGTTGCGATGTTTTTTTTGCGTTAATTCGTGTGGCACCCATACATTGATCTTCTTTTTGTATCCAGCCTTATTCAAATTGTTTCCAACGGTTTTTTATGCAATCTTTAGCTCTTGGGCTATCGAAACAGTGCTTACATTATGGTCGAACTCGACAATGTGTATGATTTTATCGACATTTTCAACAATTAGCCTTCCAGTGCGTGGTGCATCTTTGACATCGATATTATCGGAATAGAATCGACGAAACCAAAATTGCGCGTAATTGACTGTTAACAGGACCATAAACGCTGTTCACATTTGCAGCCGCTCGGCTTGCGTTTTCGCCTTTATCGAAGAAAAACTTTAAAATATAATCTTTACTTGTGTTCATCTTTGACGCGCGTTCAAAAATAACTGAGTCAACTAATCACAAAACTGTCTTTCTAACGCCATCTAGTGAAACCTGATAGGGCTTATACAACGCGAGATACACTTCCTTTCCAGTCCAAAGTTTTTCAGGCACTGTATTGTTTAAAGCTTTAGTGGGGCTTCTGTTCTTCAAATATACCACAGTATTAACAGCCTCCAACCAATATTTTTTGCTCACGTTCGCTTCTGACAGTAGTGTTCTAGCTTTTTTGATAATCGTACGAAATGCGCATTCCGAGACAGAATTTTGCTCCGGCGCGGCGTGTAGGGTACATTCGTCTGATGTTTTATTCCACTAGACTTCAAAAAAAGAATTAAACTTTGCATTCCAGTACTCTCCGCCTCTATCCGATCTCAAAACTTTTCTCATTTTCTACTGCCGTCTTATATTCACAGAACTTATCAAACGTAGATAACTACAGTTATCTATTGAAAAAATGATGGTTTTCTTTTTACTACACCTATTATAGTTTACTGTAAAAGTAAATCAAAGCATCTTCTGTATTAGTAAAAGCAGAAAGATATGATCAATCTACGATAATTAATTTTTTTAAATTGTAACCATTTTCTGTTATTGTCTTGTTCATCATTAATTAGTGTCCTCTATCACACGATTACAGATATTAACGACATTGATTGTTTCAATAACCTGGCCATCAGGTTTGTTCCAATATATGAAGGTGAAACTTTATTTAACTAACTCCATTTTCAACATAATTTGAATTAATTATAAGCTTTAGTCCCGGTGCCATCTTTCAAATTGAAAACAACCAGTTGAGCAACTACTCTCACAACGCAATTTAAAAATATACCTTCTTTGGTGACTTAACCATCTTCTTTCTCGACAAGAAATTAAGTTTAAATTGTAACTATACTATAACGTAAAGTTTCAGGATAAGACGTTATTTCTGGTTGGATAATAGGGTTAAAAATAATTAAAAGAATTTCATCCCGGGTAAATTTGCGATTATAAAACGAGACCGGAAAAAGAATATAGTTGACAAAGGGCGGCCGCCTTTGAATTTCTTAATAATGATCGGTGTCACCTAATGCGCGGTGTACTGAATGACATTGCATAACAATCTTTTAGTGTAATTCATTAAAAGGGGTGGGTTGGAAATACCTTCTATACCAATTCGTAAGCTCGTTTCTTGCGGATCGTATCCCACAAGAGGATTATAATATATCCTGGCGGCATCACATCTGTTAAGTTCAAAATACAAAGCGTTTTAAATTATATTAATTTAAGGTACCTGAAGAACACAATGCTTTTCTAAAGCACTAACTGTTATCTGATGTCAACACTTTTCAAGAAACATGGGCGATAAAAAATGTTATATTTTCTGCAACTTAATTAATTAATATATTTTCTGTAATACCAACAAAGTTAATTTAAATACTATATTACCAAACATAAAAAATCAAAGGATGTACCTATAATTCTTAACAGGTTTTCAACAAAGTAAAATTTCACCCAACGGCATTGGTTGTTTCGTCTGCTTATTTCAGATTTTGCATATGCTAATAAAAGTGGTCGCATTGGGAATAGAATATGACAAGCGCAAAGAGCTGCCGACTGTTCGATTATGATTTTTATAAATTAATTAATAATGCCACGTCAGAGACCGTCACTCCTGAACCGGTGCAAATGCGGCTTATCTGTTTATCCCACGCTAGATCGGTTACCGTACCTTGTGAAATGCGATCTACATCTACTGTTTGATATTTTTATCTAAAATAAAAATCTACCTTCTGTCCCTTCACCTTCAGTGGATTCAAATTCTATACTATAAGATTATTTTAAGTAGTCGGTCATCCACGATAAAATCTATATATGAATACATATTTTGATTTTGTAATATGATATTTTAAATACTTAATATAGTTGCAATGATTTTATTTAATAAAGTTTCAGCAAATTAAGATTGAATTTTGTTAAGTGTGCTTCAAAATGAAAACAATTTCGATTTCATATAAATAATAGTGTCCAATAAATCTTTTATAATGTGCTTGTATGTGAATAAGGCATGATGCCTACCAATAAAAAAAATAACGGCCGCGCCTATTCGTTTAAATAAGTTAGAAATATGTACGTCATTGTCATTTCGCTGTTATGTTCATAATATCATCTCGATTGTTCTGTTAATTGTAAATAATGAAAGTAAATAGACGTATCAACTGTTTACAATAGAGCCGTAAATTAAATTTGTTCCGCAGAAGTTGATAGAAAATTGTTTTAGAGCTTCAATCATATCTGAATATTATGTATTGAAACAAATTGACGTGGTAGTTTTGTTAACTTAATCGTTTCTAAAACGTGTACATCGTCTTGAAATTAAGTTTCTTTTATTTTATTTAATTACACTTCAAGATAAAATTATTGGTCACGTTAATAAAGTGAATGATTAAAAATTATTTTTTGTTTCAGGTAAGTCGTTTCTTTTGGTACGTCCTCTTTTCGGTGAGTTTTTTGATTAAGTATTTAACTGAAATACTATACAATCACTACCCATGTGAAAAGTTAACAACCAACTTTGGTTTTTTATTTTTTTATAAAATTTTTACCGTTCTTTGTATAGCTTATAAATCGAATATACTGGTATTTCAACAGGAACTTGGGGATTTAAATTCAACGTAACATGGGTATTATTTAGAAATTTAACGATTTATTAACATAAACATAATGTAGAAAATTATATGTGTAACAAGATATTGGATAAACGTCCATCGCGACTCCTACTGCACACACCGATTCTTTTTTTTAATTTTCACACATACGCAAGTTAATTTCGGCAGTACCCGCACGAATGTTATTTTTTAATTTATCAATTGTTTGGATTATTTATCTTTAAGGAAACACCATTTTATGTATGTATTGATAAAACTTTTGTGCTATATTATCAAGTTGATGGAATGACGGCCATCCCTTTTGAACAAACTCAAAGATACGAGAACATTTATCATCAAGTTTAAGAATTGCTCTATACTTATCATAGTTTTTCTTTGACATACAGACTGATTGCGTAACTGTATGTATGATACCCCGTATTTCTGCATTTTCTTCAACTTCTGGGAGTTTTGCACGAAATAGGCAATCTGCTGAACAGCTGATGAATTATACCGGCTGAGGGGTCGTTCACGCTGCATACTTGCTGCTTTGAGGGAACATATTTGCCTTCCGTTCTTCGTTGTATACTTCCCTAAAGGAAATCCTGGGGCTACCTATCTTCTGAAGCTGTCAAATACTGTCGCTAGCAAAACCTTCCTTCTCGGAACTGCATACTACAGAATACAGCTAAGTTTTAATGTTTAAGAAACCTATTCACTATTCATGCGTTTGAAGCTCACGTACAGGTGACATTGAACGGTTTGAATCTCTAGCATTTAAGTAAATTTTTATTCGGGGTAGACTCCACCACCGACGTTTTGCTTTTAACTAGTTCAATAAGAGCTTGGGCGCTTTAGATAAAGTGGGTGAAGCTAAAACAAAAGACCTTTTGTGTTGGCGGGAGCTACTTACCGTGTTATTCCGAGTTTAAGTTAGTTTTAAGTCACCGTGTGTAAGTGACGTGGTGTACGTCGAGTTTCCTTAGTAACCAATCCTCAATTGGAACGCTAACTTTAATTTGGGGTGTAACAAACAAAAGTTTAACTTTAAATTGGAATTTTTTTAATTTTTTTTTAAATAATTTATTTTTTTTTAAAAATTTTTTTTTTTTTTTTTTTTATTTTTTTTTTTTTTTTTATTTTTTTTTTTTTATTTTATTTTTTTTTTTTTTTTTTTTTTTTTTTTTTTTTTTTATTATTTTAAATTTTTTTAAAAATTTTTAAATTTTTTTTTTTTTTTTTTTTTTTTTTTATTATTATAAAAATAATGTTTTTTTTTAATAATATTTCTAAAGAAGTTTTTTTTTGGATTGGATTTTTTGTTTGGGGGGAGAGAAGAAAAAAGGAGGGGGAGGGAAGAAGAAAAAGGGAAGGGGGGGGGGGGGGGGAGGGGTAAAAGAAGGAGGAGAGGGGGTAGGAAGAAGAAGATTTATACGGTTTCACAAGACCCCCCAACCACCGACAAGCCGTACACGCGTGCTTACACACAAATATTGGATCCCCACGCATTTAGTGCGCTACATCGAGCCACAATTGTCTTTGTTCTTCCTCTAGGTTGTACCGCTCTAGAGCCGTCCTTTTTATTATTATTTGTGAACTTTTGTCCACGCTTTGCAAGATTTGGAATAAATTTTCCGGCAAATATTTAATAAACCTAACAACACAGTTATGAGCTGCTGCTGCTTCAAACGCTTTGCAGTGATCTGTAACGATGTGGCAGTTTTCTCTTCTTGGCTCTCCAAGAGTTTCAACTGAAGCTTTTTATCATGTACACCAATAATAATACGATCACGCAACATTCGTTTTCATACAAAATGCCACATTGGCAATGATATTCACAAAAACTTATTTGCTTACCTAGCTCCGTTTCAAAGTCAGCAAACAATTGTTTTTCCTTTTGTATAATGTTGTTAAACTTGAATGACTCTATTGCAATATTTCGACGCGGCATATAGTAATTATCAAATGCACATTACACAATTGTAAGCGTTCTTTGATTTTTGTTTAAGACATTGTTTCAGCAGTTTCAGATACTATTCCGTTGTTACCCAGCATACCATCGGCTGTACAGTCATTTTGATACAATGTATTGTATACAGGGTGGTGCTTTTGAAAACGGACCGTAGGGATTTAGCATTGTGAACTGTTTTTTTCGAATTCCTGGTCGCCCTTTAAAGTGACAAAAATGGTTTTGGTATCAAAACGCAGCTAAAATTTATGCGCATGCGCTCGCTATCAGAAATCAGCTGAATTACACAGTCTTTTTTGAAAATTTATCATTCAAAATTAGTAATTTTTGATGTTTATTTATTGTAACCTTCCTATTTAATTTAGTTCTAATATCATTCGAAGCTGTTCCTTGGGAATAAAGCTTTTTATATGTTTATTAATGACTTTCCTTTCAACTTTATTCTCAAAACGTAGGAATGTTGATTGTTTAGGCAACCCAATACTATTTTCTTTCATTATCAAAACTTATTTTTATTATTATATTTTTTCCGAAATCCCAAAATTTGAACAAAATCTGACAATGCTATAACGTTCTTTAAGTAGCAAATGTAATCAGCTGTTTTGTTTTTACGTCAAATGTTTCCACCGCGCATACGCGATTCTAAAATTTACATACATTTTACACATCTCTACCGGCGAAAATTCTTTACTGCCCATTTTTTTGTACTTTAGTGACGATATCGGAAAAATTCATTTTCAAACTAATAGTGGAATCAACTAAGGCAAAAAAGAGCCTTTATTTCGGAATAATTCAAGAAGTCATGAATTTGAATAATAAGTGTGGAATCAACTTACCAATAGCATAAATAAATTACAGTATGTTTGTTCCACCATATGATGGGCCTTCTTATAGGAGTATGTTTTGGAGTGGACTATTAAAACTCCATGTATTAATTTGTGCCAAAGTTTCGGTCAAAAGACGTCTGACCTTCATCAAGGCAAAAAAGAGATTGTTGGAGTTACAATAGTCAAAAAATGAATTGATTGCAAGAAAAATTGAAGAAGACATCCCCAGAGCAGATCCGTTGGATATTGTCGGCTCTGTCATCGCCATGGTTGGGCCACTATTATGAAACGTCTTATCAGAACCATCAAAGGACTCTTAAGAAGTCTACTTGGAAATCGAGTAATGAATTTTGAAGAAATTATAACTGTGCTTTGTGAAGCACAAGCAGTGCTCAAGGGACGACTGTTTACCACATAGCCGTGGTTATAATCCTGATAATGTTTACACGTGGAGTTTAGAGCAGTTTCAGGTTTTTAGACCACCTATACCCCAATGGATTTAGAAAACTAAGACAGAAAATTAATGAAGACCTGTGACAGTTTAAACCAATTTTGAACTGTTTTCATGTGACTTATTTGCCTACAACTCCAACTACTATCGATCAAATGTTTGATGTCAAAATAGCTAATATAAATATTTCCAATCGTACAAATGTTGGCGTACAAAATATGTCGTATAAACTTCGGTCGTACAATTGTTGGCGTACAAAATTTCGGGAATCATTACTGTTCTCCATCACGATGCCATTTGGAGATGAACGTTCTGCTGTGCCCATCATCCAGTTGAGTGATGGAAGGTTTTCTTATGGATCAAAGACTGTTTAATTTGTCGATAGTATTCAGAACGAAAATCTCGAGTTTTCATTTGATGATTCA